>JAQFZP010000540.1:0-32762 GCA_034695745.1 Geophilus truncorum
TATTATTACACCTTTATTTTCTAGTGAGAATAACTTTACACTCTATTGAAAATGCCAATCACATTACACCTTTTATACAAAGATTTGTTTAACACTTCCTTCGTACACCTTTGTGTACCCATTCTACACTTATTTAAGTGTAAATGAGTAGGAGGATGGTGTAAAATAAGCTTTTAACACTTATTTGCACCTCACATTTTTTACTGTGTAGGGTTGTATGCTTCAGTAAATCTTTTTGAACAGTTTATTGTAAAAAAAATAAAAATAAATAAAGATCATGTGATTATTATTATGATAAATTTTCAAAAGGAAATCGTTTTTGTTTGCAGGAAATCAAAATCAAAATAAATCAAAATAGTATCACCTTAATTACAGCTTATTTCTTTTTCTGATAAACAAAACTAACATATTTGCAGTCTGTTTTTATAAGTCTAAGTGAAAGCTTAATACGTAAAAGTGTTAGCTTACGTGTAAAAACTCTTTTAGTTTTTCAGTTTCATTGCAGATGATCAGTCGAAACAACTCCGCTTCTAAGTTATTCAAATTATCGCCCAAATTGCGGCAAAACCCTTGACACTTCATGGCTTCTTTTGTCACACCGTGTACTCCCTCAATTAAGTGTGAACATCAACTGAAGCTTATCAAGGTTAACAACAACATTTTTATGTTTCGATTCGTGATAAGCAAACGTCACATGAGGGAAATAACCAATGACTGGGCTTTTTGTCTGAAGTTATTGCCCAAAGGCAAAAGAAAAATGTATAGTTGTCGAGGAATCTCACAATTGTAATGCAGGGTGTCCGATAAGTGTGGAACCAATCGAGATTTGTATTGCATATGCATTAAGCCATTAGTGTACATAATATGTCCGTCTGTGTCTGTAACATTTTTATAACATGTGTTGTGTATGTCTACCCTTTACTCCCATGTATTATTTTCTGCGTTTCTTTAACATGTTTATTTCACTGTTTTTTATCAAAACGGAATTGACAGTGTTTCATAAATCTGGAATCAACGCTAAAGATAACAAATAAACAGTTAAAAAATAATGTTAACACAGGATGAACGAATAAAGATGAATCCTTCGACCTTCTTTGTGGTCATCAAGGATGCACCCAGAGAGTAAAACATTCCATAGGAAAATCCTTGTATACATATAAAAAACATATAGGTTGATTGTTTATTGTTCCAAGAATAGCTCTTAGTCTTTATATATTTCGTTTATATTTTTCTTAGTTTAAATGGCTTCACTGCATGGCACAGATCTGTATTGATACTGTCAGAAGTAAATAAATCCTAAGGGTTTATTTACTTCTGATACTGTATATGTATATGTACAGAAATTCCACTGTTGCACTGTTGAAATCGAATTCAATTACCACTGCCAGTTATTAAAGTTGAAACCCGAATGTAATTATGGTTGAGTTTAAGCTTTCACTTACTTATTAGCCCGATAAAAATATATACTGCAAATATAACCCAACAATCCGACATAATTCTTGGAAATACTCGTGTCTGACGACAGGAAAAGAAAAAAAGAAATGGAGGAAACGGGCGATTTATTTATACAAATTATAAATTTTTCTTTTACAAAAATGAGATAACTCACATTCACATAAATGATTGTAAATTACATAAAAATACCGTACTTTATAATCTTACAAACTTTATTATATACATTATTGAATTGAATCTACTGTAGGTTTATATCAGAGTTTATATTTAGTGCGGATATTTTCCAAAAGGTCCTTTAACCGAATATCCGTCTTTCGGGTGTGCCTCGTACTCAACAACGTGGGGTTTCCCATGCTTGTCATAAAAACCGTACTTTCCTCGAACAAAACCATGAGCATCTCGCTCTTCGTAACGGAAATGTCTGTTGTGAGACCTGATATGGAATTAAAGTTTTATTATTAATTATTATAACCTCAATGAGTAACAACCTCTCTAAAATACCATAAAGTCCGGAAATGTAAATTACATCAAAGAACTTCCGGAGTTTTGCGAATGAAGAATGTCCACTTTTTATTTTATTAATTATGAAAAAAATAGACATTCTTTATCGTTTTTTTTTTTAATGTTTATTAGCAAAACAAAATCATTTCCTTTATTATCGTTTTCTTTTCCGACAGGGCAGAATTTTAAATGGCAATATTTTTTTCTTAAAAGTGGCCCACATTCGTTATTCTTTCGAGATCATTGTCTCATTTATTAAAGTATTTTTCGGTCATTTAACTACGAGGCGAGTTTTCTATTGGCGACTCAATATACGCACCCAGGGCCGGTATCGAACCCGAATCTGTAGCTGTTGGGACCTTCGTAACCGGATTCGTGGAAGTGAGTTCGTTGCGACATCACCAAGCAAAAACCGAAAACCTGTACAAAAATAATGAACTAAGCACATGCTTACGACATTACTTTTCTCCACGGAAACTTTCAACCAATATTGCACTTTACACAAATTTAGCATAATTTTTATGATATTACTACTTTGAATCTATATTCATTAATATTCATCACCATCAACAATAAATATAAAAAAAAATTTACCGGTACCGGTACTTGAATTTTATTATATTATTTACTTATGTACCATACCGTATATCTGGTCATTGCCAAGGATGCGACCCATCTTTCTACTGTGTAATTTGTCATCGGAGCAGAAGTAGGTTACAAAAGAAAAACAATTCTCACCATAGTACATCTTGTTGCATATAAGATAGGTTTGACTACTTATTAAATAAATCCGCATCCTAGAATATTATATTATATTAATGTAGAAAACATTAACTTACCAGAAATAAAAATAAAGCCCGTTTTTCCATGTCAGCTTTGATGGATGTTGGAGTATGAAGTGATCCAAATAAGAATACCGGTATTTACTTAAAACATCTCCCTTACCCTTACCGATTTTTATCGAGTTAACCATCCAAGCATGATGGTTTACTTTTTGGAAATATGTGGTTTACAAAAAAGGTTGTAGCGTAAATAATAACCTTCATTCACTTTGTTGCCCCAAATTTCGATTTTGCAACTAATTGTATTTGATTCGATGTTTTGTGATTGATGTTAACGATCAGAATTAATACCGAGCTTACAATTATCGAGATCAATCAGGTTCATCATTATAAGTTGAACAAAGTAATTTTGAAAATATGTTTTAAACTCGCTTTAGCCTCGCGGGCTACGTTTGCGGCTGAACTGTAAGTAGAACTTTATTGCAATTTAATTCCTTTTTTATTTACGGTATGTACGGTACTATACTTTTTTTTTTTTTTTTTTTTTTACAAATTAATTAAGTAATTTTGCATATTTTATAAAGACTCACGAGACAAGTGTATGCATTGAAGTAGAAAACTGTCTTGATATTGTCTAAAACAAACTTTTACAGTTACAGGTTTTAGCAAGAATGGATTGGTTCCGTTTTAAATGTAATTTTTTGACTTTGGCCAAACATTTACCTTGACCTCAATTGTATTGACTGAGGTAAGGACCCTCGTGTGAGCCCGGCTGGGATTTGCCACAAGGATGCCATCAATTACACCGATGTTTTTTTTTTTTTTTTTTTTTTTTTTTTTTTTTTTTTTTTTTTTTTTTTTTGTAGTGTTTATTCAAGTTTTACATTATTTTAATTATTATTTTGTTAAAATAAGCAAGAAATACAAAAATTAAAAGTACTGTAATGTAATTAGCGATAGTTGAAACAATTTGAAGAGCAATAGTTAAACAAAGTAACAAAACAAATATCACTAACTTAAAGACTACAAAAGTGTACTGTACCGTACCTCATTGTTTTCGGTTTATAATTTGAAGCATTGTTGACATTATTTTGTTTTTTATTTTTTACCTGACTTATTACTGACCACTGGCTAAACTTTCATTTTAATATTATCACATTGTCTTTGTTTTCCAAACCGGTGTTTTCTCTACTCTTGTTTTGCAAAAATACCCCTTCATCATCCACGTCACGCAAACACTCCTCTCTCGTATCCTTTTCCTCTTTTCATGTCACGAGTCGATAAAGGGTTGAGTGAGTTGAACCGTTGAATCGAGGGTCAAAAAGTGGCTTCTTCATTCATTCAAACATGTCAAATCTGGCGGCCCTCATCTCGTTTTCCCTTTCCTCATCCAGTTTAAGTCACGAGGCCGAGTTGCAGCTCTATTTATTCATAGACTTTGCGCCTTTTTCTCCACCGACTCGCAATCCGGAGTCCGGCGGGAAGATTTATCGGCCATCATTATGCCCCTTGGTAATGGCTTCGTCGCCGAGGGTGCGGCTGCAATTTTCTTTCCACCAAAGCGAGGGTGCTATTGTTTACATTAAGTGCTGAGTTTTTCTTGCAGTTGCTGAGAACTGCAGTGCGATGCCTGACGGGCCGAGATCACAACCGAATATTATGAAATAAGGTCAATTTTGGCAGCTAAGCCGCGGGAAATGGCACCCGGCGAACGCTTCTGGCAAGATGGGAAACCATTAGGCTTGTGGAGCGACGCCGGCGGGGCGGCCGTGCTGCATCTCCCTATTGATCCCCTCCCTCTCGTGCTTGCCACCTCTTCTTGTTGAGCTGATGGATAGAAGGTGCCCCCTCCTCTTCGTTTGGTCCCGGCACGCGCCACGGGTCTCCTAACTCTTCATCTGCCGAAGATCCTCGTCTATAGACGCAGACGCTCTCGCTTTGAACGCGACAGTCGCCTAATAAGGACTTGTAGTCTTTTTGCCTGGTAATGGCTTGTGATTTGTAGTACCACAATCACAAGTTTTTTTTAAAAAAAGGAAGTGGGAATGGAGTTGAGTTTTTCTAATTGGGAATAAAATTAGAACTTTTTTTAACGCATTTGTAATTGACGTGCAGATCGAAGCTCCACTTGAAATGTGGCAAAATGTGGAATTAATTGTGAATCATGATAAAATGAGACATGAAAAAAAAATTTCAAGTTCTATTAATCTGTACTGTTGATACTAAAAATTTTACCGCTTTTAGTAATTTTTTTTTCTATCCTTATTTTTTAATTAAAACAGGTTGTCATTTCTAATTTAAAACTTGGCAAATAGCCGACGGGCAGTATAACGTAACTGAAAATTTATTCTTAAAAAAACTTTCGAGTGAAATATAGTTAAAAACGATCACAATCCGAGATTTCACATCGGAATTCAATTTTTTTTTTTAAATAGGCACACTTTTACAGGCATGTACGCAGTGGAGTTATGATGATTGCAGCCTGGTGAATTATCAGCCAAGAGAGAGAGAGTCACTTTTTGCACACTTTCACTGATGCAATTCGTTCTTATCTCTTTTGTTGCACCCCCGCCGGGGCTAGACTGGGCTGGGGCTGGGACTGGGGTTGGCTGGCCAAGCGCAGAGCTGTGCGTAACGGGGCAGCCCACGCTTCTCGTTTCCAGGGGCAACAAGTTCGAACGTTTGTACTTATCGGTGGTGGGCATCAGACACAGAGCGGCGTTGTTTGCTGAGAAAGAGGACGGAGGAAGTCGCTCCTCCCCTGCAGCGGCGAATCACGTGACACGCGAGTTTTATCAGAGTGAACGATGACTGAGAAACGAGTCGTTAGGATAAATTAATTAAGAAAAGTTCATATTTATGCAAATTGGAGTCACTCGCCTACCCCTTTCGTCTTTTGTTTACGAGTGGAGAGTGAGTGGGCCGTCTAACCTCGCGACTACCTCTCCAATCTTCTTTGTCTCGTGACACCTTGAGGCCCCGCCCACTTCTCAGACGCGTCTTTTTCCCCGAGGCGAGATTCTGGATGCGTGCGCGGTCAATGAGGTCACTCTATGGGATTATTATGTTTGTGTACACTTCCTGATAAGATAGTTTTTAAGTGTCTCATCTACAGTTATAGTTTAATTCGAAACCTGCGTCGATGCCGCTCTCCCTTTATTCGACGCAGTTTATCTAAGGAAGTTTTCCTCCGAAATGGCCTTTGTCTCGCGCAATTAAGAGATGCAAATCTTCGACTCGATAAAACGAAAACTCAAGAGTAAAACTCCATCTGCCCAATTAACACGTTACACGTGCGCTTCCACTGATTTAACTTCCTCTCGATGCAATCTCGCTGATATTAAACTTCAATTTTCACTTTTCTTCATTCAGAAATGCTAAGAATTTCACCGGAAGTGATAGTTTTTGTCAACTCGTTAATACTCTACTCGACAGCGCCTGACGTGTTTCGTCCCTTTTTCCAATTTCTTTTCGGGGATAATGTTTGATCTTAAGAATTCAGCGGCGAACTGTTCTTTCCGCTGTTTTCCCGGTGCACTCTCTTTATTCCTCTTCATCTTTCCGTCCCACAAGAGTCGGTGGCATTAAGACGTTGCGGCGTTGGAATTTGCGTTTGAGGACCCATGAAAAATTGAAGCTCTTTGCTTACTTGTTGGATGTATACACATTGCGATTGGAAATGTGGAGTTGGGGAAATTCGACGATGCGTCTCGCACTCACCCAGACCCCTCTTTTTAGAAGACAAACTCGAGTAGAAAAATCCATTTGTTTCGTGTTTACTTTTAATACAAACTTTCAACTTTGCTTCTTGTCAAACGCGGAAAAATTAATGAATCTTTTTTTTTTTTTAATAATAAAAAATATCAAATTCGTCATAATAAAACTGCAATTTGTCTAATTGTGTCCATTTTTAATCTCTTTTTACACATCAAAAATCATTTACCCTTTTCCCCGCAAAAGAAAAAAAATTATGCCATATCGTTTTTCTCGCATGGGTGGTCTTCTCTCTTCTCCACTTCCCCTTTCCTCTTCCCCGCTGAAGGATCGTTGAGAGGACCTTCTGATGATGATGCGAGAAAAGAAAAAGAAGAGTAACTCTCCCTTCACCGCCCCCTTTACCCATAACCTCTATCGAGAAAATGGGGGAGGAGGGTCGCCACTCATGATGGAGGTCTGCGGGAGGTGGAGGGGAAGAGAAGATGGTCGTTCAATGCTGGCAATCTATCGCCAGTTAGGTGAGAATTGGATTTTTATTGGGTCGGAATGCCGGGATCGGGCTGACGGCGCCAGATCAAGGTGACGGGCACGGCGGGAAATCGGAGGCGACGGCCTAGTGCTCTCGCGCCACCTGGACTCGCGCTTGCCCTTGATTCCCCTGTCGCGAGCAATCACGTCGCCAGAGTTGGCGAGGGGGACAGACGTAATCACTCGTCTACCCTTCCCCCTTCCTTCTATTTTTTCTTCTTTGCCTTAACTCTTACGCCCCTCCTCCTTCGCAATCTCCCCCACGGCCCCCCGTCTCCATCCACGCACGCTTCTCTGCCAGACACCATTTGTCAATGATGGCAGCTCGACCATCGGTAACTGTTTTTTTTTTTTTTTTTCTTTCTTTCTTTCTTTTTTTCTTTTTTTGGTGTTTCCCCAGTCGGTATGATACGTGCGGTTCTATATTCGCCCAACAGATGGCGCTTAGTGCCCCGCAATGAAAATTGACGTTGCGTATAGTGGAGTTTTGGAGACACGTGGATTTGGCTTGCTTCCGTATTGCTCACTCGAAGCCAACTCGGCGATTTCGTGTTTGTCGTGGAACCCCAATCGGATTCCTTGAACTTAATGAGTGTTGGTGGAACCAAAGATTTAGACCTGTCTCTCAAATTGTGATGAAATCTCGGGGAATTAGTTTAGAATAAATTGGAGTTTTATATATAAGAGGAGGAGAAAAAGGGGAAAAAATTGAAAAAGATTGAGGTTTTAAACGTATATTAAGAAAAAGAGAGAAGGGGAAAAAACTGGGGAGTTAAAGCGATAAGGAAATTGATTGGGGTTGGGGAGATGCGGGGTGGTCGGGGTTTTTAAGGCAGGTAAGGGTAAAGTTGTTTTTCAGGATGGTTTGATTAAGTGAGGAGATGCGTGTACGCACCTTCTCTCTCGCCAAATTGTTAATTCTGTGTTGTTTTAGTCCTTTTTAATGACACGAGTTGAAGCCTGGCAACATATTCGCAGTAAGAACTAATTACATTTCTTCATAAATTCTAAATGAACTTAAGGTAGTTTTAAGTAATTGTCTTGCCGAGAGTAAAAAGGTTTAGAGCTACAGGACGGGGAGGGAAAAAGTGCCTAATGAGCTTCGACAAACATTAATGCAACGTCAGAGAGAGTTTCAACCGTCTCTCGTGGCGTGAGGGGAAAAAATGAGGAGAACAGATTTGATGTTGATATTTCCAACAAAAAAAATTAGAAAGAGAATGGGCGGAGTTAAAGAAAAGCTAAAACTGAAAACTTTGTATTTAAAAATTCTCATTTTTTTAATTTTTTAATTTTTTTAATTTTTTTCTTTAAAATTTACATTTTTTTATGACGATGTGAGTTACTGAGTCTGTGAATTATTTGGCAAGTACAAAGTGCATGTATTTTTCATGGATTCGCCTCTTTTGATGTGGCTTCCTCAAGCGGGAGGAAGTCTCACCATTCCCAGTTGACAAGTGCTTTGTGTGCTTACATCCTGTTTGCAATTGAACAGAATATGGCGGCACAAGAGGCCAGAGTTAATGTAGTCTAGCCACATCCGTACTTTACCATTGTGTTGCACTCGCTAAAACTTTTACGGTCGTCGTAGCTTCACCGTTTTGCCAGTTGGAGTTGAAAACTCATTAATGGCACTCGCCATTTAATCCGGTTATTGAAAGAGCCGTGCATATTTTATGTTCTTGATGTAATGTGAGAAAGATGGCTCTGTTTGTTTTTCCAGTTTTTCCAACTTTTTTTTCGTTTAATTTTTTAAATTATGTAAATGTAGTCAAATAAATGTGTTTTTTTTTTTTAAGAGTTTGATATGTTTGCTCTTTTCAGGTTTAATGTGTATATTGAGAGTTCGGGGTGCTTTTGAGGTTCGGCTTCTTCTGCAATCACAGTTTGGTTTACTTTTACTTCGTCTTTTTTACGGCGTTTTAAATAAAATTATTGGGATAAAAGTAGGTGAAAAACGAGAGCAATAGTAAAAAAAAAAATGAAGTGCTGCGGTGATAGCAATTCAGTCGATAGTAAATTTTTTTTCTGCTCTGCTCCTCCGTTTTGAATGGGTTCGCAATTAAAATGGAAACTTGGTTTTTTCCTCAAACGGCTCCCAAAAGCCACACATAACCCGTTTCTATTGCCCCTATTGAGTGAACGGCGTCGTCACCTCTGACTGATAGATGCCAAGCTAGGGAAAAAGAGAGGAGATTGAAGCTTTTCTCGCGAGAACGCGATAATGGGCCACCGGGCGTCAGTTTTCCCCCCTCTGTGTTGCATAATGGCCGCCATCCGTCAGCTGCGATGACTTATTGATCCACTCGAGCGGATCATCGCCGCCTAATCAATCTGGTTATCGGGCAGACTCGCGGCCATAACATCCGAGGCCTCCAGCGACTGACGGGATTAGAACGCGCCGCCAGCATCGGCTTTTGTGATCTCAGGCGTGTGATGATCAACATTGGCCACCTGAGGATTTTCACGTCGGATAAATGTTTATCACATCTTTAAAAGAGAAAAATCTTAAATTCCATTTTGAAGACACTTTTTTCGCGAAGATTGAATTAAATTTTGGTAAAAAATAGAAAAGAAAAAAATAGCATTTATTTATTATGTATTTATTTAATTACTTATTTATTTATTTATTTGGAAGTCGTGTCGGAGGTTAAAAGGAGTGTGAAATGACCGTTTATGTTTACCTTTGAAATGGAAACGCAATCTATCTCGCGTGGGTGAGCAAGTCGTACATCAGACGCGCTGCATGGCAATACCGGCGCCAGCATCGTAATCGTCGGCGCCTCAACCCTGTCGTGCCCGCGCTTAATTAGGTCAGAGCGTCACCGAGATGTGACTGCGGTGGGGCTAATCAAATTTCTTTCGCTATCGGCACGCCAAATGTTGATGTTTTCGATGCGATTTAACACTCGTTGTCTTTACCTCAAATTCCTCCCTATTTTTCAATGTCTTTTTTGCTCTCGTGCTGCGGAATAAATATTTATGGCGAAAAAATCCTCGGAAAATGTCTCATCTATTCATTTATTTCAAGTGTACACGTTTATATATAGTTTTAAGTTCTGAGACAGTTGAAATGGTCCTGTTGGCGCCACGTGGCTTTTTCGTCTGGTTTGCTAATATCTCGATTGTACTTTGGTTTTTTTGTTTTTGTTTTGTCTTTTTTTTTTTTTAACAAATTTTTTTATTTGTTTTTCTAGGGAAATCTATTCCGGTACATTGCATCGTGGAACAGATACCGAGTCCTCAGAACTGCGACCAAGCAGGTGAACCCCTTCAGCCAACTGTAGAACTGGACAGCTACGCCATTATTCCTAGCAGCACCCTCTTCTGCGAGCTCGTGCGGACGGGGCTCCTCAAACTAGGTTACGCGCAATCCGAGACTATCGGAGCTAAAGGTTAATTAATTTTTTATAAATCGTTATTTTAAAATGTGTGCACTGTGTCTTTCTTTTATTATTTTCTTTTCTTTTTTTTTTTTTTTTTTTCTTTTCTTTTTAGTCCCTTTTATTTTAAAAGAAAAATACAAAAATAAAACATTGTAGTTTGTTTTTTTTCTTGCATGCATTTTTTTTTTTATCTTCTGTCTCTTCTTTTTTTTTATTTTCTTCATTTCTTCACATCATTTGCGACTTTTCTGTTTACTGGTAAATGTAAGTAGTCTTTACCTTTTTTGTTGTTGGGAAAAACAACTATAAGTATTATTGGTTCTCTAAAGTTATGAACCGGTTTAAAATGAAAAAGTATTTTACGGTATACTACATGCTGTAATTTTATACTAAAATGACTTATAAATTTGTTTCTGATTTGACCGCAGTTGAAATCTCAGACAAATTTTAGTTTAGGGGTGCTTTTGAGGTTGGGCTTTTCCTTAGCACAATATTACTCTTTATAAATTATGATTTTTGATAACGGACAGCAAATTAAATTTTTTAAGATTTAGTATTGTGACGTAATTCACTAAAAGTCAAGAAATTTTATTGCAAATCTTGTAAACCATTAATCGTCAAAATGTTTTAATACTAATTTAATACTCGATAACGGCTTTTATAAGGGACCCATGCTCAGCAAACGTATAAAAATAAGCGACGTTTTAATAGTTTCTTTAAACACGGCAGTTTCTTACGGACTGCGCCTATCGGGTGCAGCTTTTCTGGAATCGCCACTGCGATTAGACCGTAGGCAATACCGGAGGGAGCGATAAACGATCGGGCTGAAGCGGTGTCGAGTTTGTCAAGATGCAACGTGGTTCCATCAGTCGTCTGTCAACGAAGGCACACATTGGGGTAGGGGATGGCAAATACAGATAGTTGCCATGGCGACACCGCTGTGTATATCAAACAGTCCAGTGGGACGAGGATCGACCACAAAGTGGGCACTCCCTTATGAGCGCGTATGCGATTCCCACGAGGGCCGTCGGATAAATTGTTTGGGAGCAGAAATCCTCAGACTGGGCGAATTTTATGAGATTAAAAGTCGGATTAGTAAAGGGCCTGAATATAAGAGGAGACGATCACGTGTCACATTACCCCTCTTATCTGCTTGAGTGTTTACTGCTTACCGCACATGTGACTCATGATTTCGGATTCGAAATGAAATAACGCCGGGTTTTAAAATTAAGTGCAAATAAAAGTGATGCTATCGTTCGAGTTATTTTAACCGAGATTTTTACTGCGGTTTTGACCGAGGCGATGAGTATTGAGTATGAAATAAATATGCCTGACTTAGATTTTTGATTTTTTTTTTTTTTCAAAAAAATATTTAAAAGTTATTTACTTCATTATGATTAACTCATTTTTTTTTCTTTCTTTGCGGGATGTTTAGGTGCCATTCACATAAAAAATTGGAAACCACTTTCGTTTGATATGATAAGTGATGAGCCAGAAGCAACCGTTGGGGAGATTCTCGGAGAGCTGACCACAGTGGCAACGCTCAGGATTCGACTATACAGGTGAGTGTTTATGCATTTTAATTTTTACAACGTGTGAGGTTAGTATTTGCAATGTGAATTAATGGACAGTTAAAACCAAAAGCCATTGCAAAGATAACATCAACATGTTGGTAGAGTTTACACAGGATTTATTATATCTCGTTAAAAAAAATGTTTTTGATTTAATTCGTAATTCGTAAGAAATGATGACACAGCATAAAATTAGTTTTTTTATTATTAACTTTAAAAAAAATTAAATCTTCTTACTTGATTTTCATTTTTTTCACTTCTCTTCCGTTCACTTTTTTTAACATGCCATTTCACTTTACGTCTTCAATCTAATTTTTTTACTGAAACATTTTTTGTACGAGATATAATGAATTATTTATCTTTTTTGATGTGAACAATGTGACAAACACATGTTTTAAGTCCTCAACACGTCTCCTTTCTGTTTTAAGCCTTTTTTAAAAGTTCAATTCAGTCATACGGAATTAAATCAGATTACCAAAGACACATAAACACAATAACACAATGTATGTCAGTTCCCATTTGTTTACATTCTTGTAAATTGACCGTAGCTTTTGCTCATTATTTCGTTTTATTTATTTTTACATTTTTTGTTGGTAACTGGTCGTGTCGCTTTGTATTGGGCTGCTCTGTGCATCAATTCATCAACCGAGATCACGGCAGTATGTTGCATTTCTCCCCACGTATCTCTTAATCATCTTCACATTAACGTTGTGTAGTAAGTTCCCTTCTCCCCTTCTCTCTCTCTTTCTCTCTCTCCTATATAAAAAAGGAGCAATGAGAAAGTGCTTTCTGGTGGATGCGAGAGACTCCTGTTCTTTATGGCTGACTAGGCCTTGTTTGCGGACCCAGTGATAAATGGATGTGGTTTTCTTTCCATCATTTCCCATCCTATTTTCTAATTTTTATTGTTTCAATTTTTTTAACTGGAAAAAATAATTTTTATGTAAATTTTGACTCTTCTCAAAGCACATTTAGAGGAAATTTATTTATCTGCTCGTATGTTGATATCGATTGCAACCCAACTGACCAAATGACCCGTTCGGCCTTGACCTCGGCCTTGTGGCTCTCTGGAGGTAGATTGAACCGTTTCTCCTTGTTTTTCTAGCGGTAAATGGAAAAAAAAAGATGCCGACCGGTTACTTTGAGTGGATTAGTCACTCTCTCCCGGCTGTCAATCCTAATCTTGGTCATCAACGTATGCAAATGACGCGAGCTGTTGCAATCAGCGTTCAATATCGTGGAGCTTAATCCAGGCGAGATCCGTCTGTCGCCAGGCCTACGGCTTTTTAATGCGGTGGGCGGACGGAGGCTAATTGACGGGCGGCGCGGGTCTCCTCGTGATTGCGGGGGTTTCTGTCGCGGTGCGACTTCTCGTGTTTGACAATCAGGATGCTCATAATGCGAGTAAGTCATTAATTTGTCGCGATGGAGACAAATGGCCGATGGCAGAAGACTCGCGTCTGCTAATCAAGTGGGGCGAAATACCTCAAAGCTCCGGAGAAAAGACCCTCTTTTTTTATCCCTTATAAAACACCTGAGGATAATTTCGAAGGATGATTTTTTTTTAAAGATTAAATAATTGAGGTTAATTAATTTTGAGTTAAGTAAATTAAAGATAAATTTTTATTTCTATGTGCTTTGTGAGAGATTGTAAATGCTTTGCATGTTTATGTGTGGTACGGTGGTTTACAGTACGTGGTACGGTGGTTTACAGTACATGGTACATTTTCTGACATTTTAAACAATATTTTGAGGGTTTGCTTAGATTTAAAAATTGTTCAAATTGTTGTGAAATTCGTCCTCGGCCGAATTCGTACGAAAGCGTACTGTGACTAGCGAACGCTGAGCACAAAAAAAAGTGCTTGTGTTGATGTTATTGCAGTCGGGCGCGAGTTAGCACAGCCCACGACGTGAAGGAGAAGTTGCTGCAGCTGCTTTTGACCCAGTCGCAGAATCTGCTGGTGAGCGCAGGATGTCCCATCGATGAGGTATGTGAAATAAAAATTTTTCTAATTTTTATTTTTTTATTTTTAATAACTTTTTGCCGGGTATTAAAATTCCAAAAGTCGCTTATGATAAATCCGACATGATATATTGTTTAATGCCGAAATTCCATCTTAAGTTAAAATTTTAACCACAGAATTTATCTTAATTCCAACTTAACTTCGCAGTAATTTCAAATGTTGACTTTCAACGTTTTCTCTCATGTATTGTCATTAACTGGATATAATTTTATCCAAATTGCTGATTTCAAAGTCCATATGCATCTTTATTTTTTTCTTTTTACTTAATTCTCGTTACACCATCTTGATGCTTCCCCTTATTTTACGAGTGTGTGGTGCATTTTTTCCCTACTTTACCTTTTTTTCGCTAGGCATCATGCGTTTCTTCCTCATTTTAAATTCATGATTTAATTTGTGTACGTGGAAATTAACAGTGCAGGTAGGGAGATTGTTTCTCCCTACAAGTCACACCATTTTTATGAAAGTAGTTGTGCCATAGCTCCGAGCTGTGTGTGAGTGTTTCTCATCTTCCCCTCTCGCGTTTTTTTCCCTTTTTTCCACCTCGGAAAACTGGATAAAGGTGCTAAGTAGGAAAAAAAAGCCAGAATTTATTTTGATTATAAACTCCTTTCCCGCTCCGAGTTGGGCGATAAGAAAAAGAAATTTCACTTGGGAAAGTTAAAGCGAAAGTTTCCTTGACGTCCACTATTTTTTCCCAACTCAGGACCTCGAACGAACGAACGCTCGATGATGATGGGATGGGATGGTGTAAGGTGCGCGTTTCGAGCTTAGTTAGTGCGAAGGGGCGACGCGATGTCTATTTAAATATTAATAAGTATTTAATACTTGTGTGTGTATTGTATAATCAGTTGCGCGATGGTCTAATCGGAGCGAGTCTTTTCTCTTTCTTCGGCCGGGCCGTTTGCATATCTGGGGCGCTATTGTGATGGAAGGCCCCACCGAGGATTTTATCGTGAAAAATTGGTTTTGAAAGGCAATTTGTGCGATTTTACACACAAATGATAGTCGTTTAGGGAATATATGAAAGTTTAATGATATACTTGAAAGTTCCCCGCGTGAAATATCTTGAAGCGCTGATAAGAAGAATCAACTGGGATTGTGATGAAGTCGTCTTCTTCCTTCTTTCTATCGTGAGTGAGCGTGGTTTTTTTGGCGCCTCGGCTTATTATATTTTACACTCGGCCTCCCTCGATAAGGCGCTAAATTAAAGCGCTCTCCCGGGTACTGCCGCGGCCGACTATGAAAACACGGCCGAGCCAAAACACGCGCTCTGTGATGAATGGTCACGTGGGGAGAGGAGAGGAGAGAGATAAAGTGGGCGCTGGTCAGTGAGGGTTCCGTGAGTGGGAAACCTGGTTGGGTGAGGAGGAAGTTTTATCCCCTAGATACAAAGTTTACTCTTTTTTAATAGTTTAAGAAACTACAGCAACCTGTTGGTTTGTATTTGAACGCGCTTCGTTTTGTTTTGGGAAATTTGGTTTCAATTTTTGGGTTTATGATACTGCTGGGATGATGCAAAGAGGACAAGGTGGCGTTGAGGGAATTACCTAAGGATGTTGGCCTTCCACCACTTGCAAGTCCATCATGCAAAGTAAAGCTCGTCCAACCCGATTAGACAGAAAAAGACTCGCCGCGACCCAATCCTCTGAAAGGGGAAGAGAGAGAGAGAGGGATTAATGCGATGGTTCTTTTCTCTTTTGCTTATGTTAATGCCGATCCACTCTGCTCTCCTCTTTGCTGTTACTTTGTATAATGTTCTTTAAAAGTAAAAAATAAAAAGAGGGAAAGATTTCTTTGTTTTGTATCATATTTCATCGTCTGGTAGTGTTAAGTTTAAAAGTCTACGAAAAAAGTGAAATTAGTTGTAAAAGGGCGTTGTTTGCCAGTGAACTATTGTACGTGCAATTATTAAAATCAGTTTCCGGTTATCTCGATTTGGATCTCACGTTCGTCATTTCTGTCACTCTTATCATTACATTTGATTTACAATTCCATCATTTCAGAAGTGATTCTTTTCCAAACTAAATTTTAATTAGTCAACCAGAAATTTTTTTTATACAAATGAAATTAGTAAAAATTCAGTTTCAGATGAACTTTTATTTTTTTTTAATCATCTATCAGTAATTGACATATATCTTTTTGCACAAGGTCTTGTTCACACGCGGATTTCTCTTTCCCGATTTGTTTTCTCGTCTTAATGAAAAGAGAGGAGTGAGGTTTCAGATGATAGCGGGGTGTCGGGGAGTAGGTGACATGGAAAAGGAGGAAGGTGGAAGGTGGGTTTGAAGACGCTAGTGTTCGGTTCCGGAAGGTCGCATTTATTGTGTACCGTCACTAATCGCCCCGTGCTGTTAATTCTCTCATTTGCCGAGTGGGTGCAGATTTGTCGGTAAATCCGAAGCTTTGCTTGTTTGTGATTTCCTTGAGAAGTGCTTTGGAGTGTCGAAGAGGAAGCAAAGGCTTGTTTTCTCCTTCTCTCCCTCTCTCTCTTTCCCTCTCTACTCCTTACGACATCAAAGCGCCCTCCGTCGGCGGCGACTTTGAAGCGTGCCACGCGCATCGATCCTCCTGCTCTTAATACGATTTTGTTCTAATGTAGGCACAATTATCTGATTAATTATGTTTCCGATACATGAAAAATGGTTGAAGCATCCGCCCGCCCCCTTTTTATGATGCAATGCGCACCTGACTCGCATTCTCTTCTCCCGCTTCCCTCTCCTCGCTCTTTTTCCTCATCTTTTCACTTAACACGTGGTGCCAACTCCCTCGGGGCCGAGCGGCCGAACGCCAAAGAGTCGGGTTAAAGAAGGCGAATTGGAAAAGAGGCAAATGGCTAATTGCACGTTAACGTCATTTTCATTCTCAGATGAGCAAAAGACAATGCGCGTCCCGTGGCGGGATCGCGCTTTTTCGACTCGCGCTGCGAAAAGGGGATTTGGCGCTCGTGGCGTTCCCGTTCCTTAATGCCAATTACAGACAGCGGGAGGCGAAACAAGGGGTATCAGAAGGTCGAGTTCCTCTATTTTGTTCTCTAATCAATGGCTGAGATTTAATTTACTTTCAAAGCGAAAGTACAAAGGCTCGCGTTGATGCGTTGAAACGTCTTTGAGAAAAAATTTTTGCGCCTAATTTTCAATTTGCGGGGGGTGCGGGCATCGGCTGAAGAATGCGAAATGATTCGACGAAAAGTTTTCCCGTCAGACCCTGCAGGCACGTGGGGTCGGCTGCAGAAGGAATAGTTTGGTGAAAAGTGATTCTTCACTAAATTTCCATCGCTAATTAATTGTGGTCATTTGTACCCGTTATCTATCAACTTTGACGCGTTCCGCATCAGATCGAAGGTGTTCGTTCGCGGTCCAAGTGAAATATTGATGAAGACATATTATTAACGAGCGTCCAATCACGTGATATCGGTCGCATCGTAGATCCTAGGGGTTATTTAGCGTTTGACCAGCTTAGGTAAATTCTTAGAATGTTTTCTAACGAGATTTGCACACGTAATTTGTAAGATGCGGCAAATGATAATTGAATCATTTGTTTCAAATCTTAAGGTTCTCCGAAGCGAAATGCAATTTTAAAAACTTTTCTTTAATTTACTTTGTTTGTCCAATTTCCTTTTCTTCTCTTCTCTTCTCGTCTCTTCTCTCGTGTTGAACGCTGCAATTTCTCTTTTTCACGGACCCCTTTTCATCTGATGAGCCGCGGGAAGTTTAACATCCCATAACAGCCGAGTTTTTATCTGTTCGCTGAACGCACTTTGTGGCCACACAGAGACCAAATGAGCCACTTTTATTAACCCCCAAACTCCCTAAACATTAGTTCGGATACGTGTATACTCACTCGCATCGCTCTCGCGTCCCTTCACCTCCCCGCAGCGAGTGCAAACTGATGAAGCGGCCACACCGAGCGCCCGTGGGCCGGAACACCATCCGCAATTACAAATGGTTCGCCTTCTTGCGACAAGGACTAATGACACGACCGCCGCCGTCACCGAAATCCCGACCACCGCCACCGACGCCTGGGGCGGGCGCAGCGCGAGCGGTGCGCGCCGTTTATACTCAGTATCGGACGCTGCGATCGGGTGTAGGTCCGGTCGCGCGTGCCGGGGGTTTCTTCGTGCGCCCGAGAGGAATGATACTGTCACTGACTCGTAATTTGCCGTAATCCATGAAATTATCAAGGCTTTTTTCGCGGGGAATCACATGTAAATGATTGCCTGGCGAGCGATAGCTCAAATTAGCCGCCGGTGTTGATGGGAGCTTCGCTCACCCTTTCTATCGATCCGCCAGTCGAGGAAGAGGCTTGTGGGGAGAGCTTCAGCAGAGCGAGGGGGAAAAATAATAATTTTCCTAAAGGGTTGTGTGTGTGTGTGCACTGAAAAGATTTTTTTTTTCATTTCACTGGCTTGGGAAGTGATGTGTATTAAAAGGGGTCGTGGAGGCCTATGGTTTATAATGTGAGTGAGAGGAGTCGGACTGATTTTAATGGTAAATAAATAGGAAGTGACTTAATTTATTTATAAATATTGAAATTGGAATAAATACATGCAAAATTGAAAAGTTTCTTTGGTGATTAAATATTTAGTATTTGTATTACGGAGTGAAGACGTGATTGGCTCGAAGTTTTCATGTTTTCTCCGTCTTCGTTTCCTCTTCGCATCACCCCATCATATTTCGTTAATGTCATCTCTTCTTAGATATCGGTAAAAAGTTTTTCTTATTTTTTTCCCCTCTTTATTTTGTTTGTCTCGACGGTTGCGTATTTTATTCCGTTTTCCTTTTAAGGTATAAGTATGAGGGCGGGGTATAAGTATCAAGCACAAATCATATCAAGAAAAATTTCATATGCAGGATTTGCGTGCTGCAAAATCCGTTCGTTCCATTTGTGCATGTATAATGTAAAGTTGCTTCAATTTTGCATCACAAGCTGCCGGAAACCAGTATATGGAAAGTGAACCCTAATGAGCGTCCTCTGAGCGTCCCTTATGCGACCTCTCATCGATTAAGATGATTTCTTTTTCCAAAATCTCGACAAGCCACGCCTTATTTTTCTTCTAACAAATTAATAAGCTTTTCATTTAGGGATTTAAATTTGTAAATAAACTTTCATGATTAAGTTGGTCAAAATATTAAAGAAAAAAATAAAAGAAAAATCATATTTTATTTTTATTTTTATTTTTCCATTTTCTGCGTCAGTTTGCATTGGATCGTGTCCACTCATGGGAAGAATTGCATTCCAACTTCTAAATCATATTTTCTCGAAAACGCGTCTGTTGAACGTTCGATCTGTCACTGGCCACTGAGAAGGGCATTAATTGAGGCTAAAAACATATTTCCATCATAAATTGCATATTTGTCATTTTATCCCCACTTTGCTCCCCTCTGCGAGGTTTTTTTCCCCTTATGGGGGATAAGATGCGTCCGTTCTATCGCCACTTTTGCAGGCGTCCGCGTCCGCCGAGAAAATTATGACGCGACCCATCCCTCGTTGGCAGTCACCCATCCTCGTGGATTTGTGCATATCTTGCTCGCTCGGCCTAATCAGAAAACTCCGACTCCGGACTTACGATCGGCACTTCTTTTCGGGGAAAAATATATTTGTAGCGTCGCTTCATTGAGTGCTCGAACGCGCGCATATAAGAAAACCTTTATCGGGGCCGGCCCTCGCGTCTCTTGGCGAGGGGCTATCGGCCGACTCTCGTAAATATGACGGTGTGCAGAAGCAAAGAAGAGGGGGGCCCAGTCGCCGATAGATAACTGCGCCTCGCCCGTAAATTGTGCATACTTAAGGGCGAGAAGCTCATAAAACTTTATCTGAAACGCCACCGACGCCTCGCGCTACATATATGCGACAGACCCATCCGCAAATGCGTTTCTTTTTCCCTTCGAGGATATACACCCGCCGTTTTGCTATCCTCGAACGCTTGATGAGTGGCCAATGTCGACTGGCAACTGGGTCAAACGACTTTTCACTTGCGTTTATCTCAAACCCATCCCACCACTTTCCTTCCACTTCGGTAAGTACCTGGGAAAAGAAGTTTTTCAACTCTGTTTTTGATTTACTTTTCTTCTTGTCAAATATAAATTAATAGGCCTAAAATAAAAAGTTGTAATGAGTTTTAATTAAAAGGACTTTTAATTGAAAATTTTTACATTTTTGTTACACTTTTCGCTGTTTGCGTCTTTTTAGTTGTTATTACATCGTGACGAATTAATTAATTATTTCTTTCTTTTTTTTGGACGGTAGGGGGAGAAAGGGTATGAAAGAGATAGGGAGTTGGTAAATCAAGCAATTGTAAAGTTAATTAAAAGGTGAAAAGAGTCTTGTCGATGAAGTATAATGTTTTTATTCGACTGTTTATTTGAGTTTATATTTACTCCATCACGTGTGAACGAGTTGCCCCTATTTCCCCCTTTCCTTTCCCCTCGCTCTTCTTAATGTATACCCGTGTCTTATCACTTTGCTTTTGTTTACTGGGGTACCGAGGCAGAATGCGCCATTTGCTATTCAATCTCGACGAGACATCCCGCCGAAGAAAAGAGTTGTTGGCGAAACGAGAAACGATCAAAGGCCTGATAAAAGACACACACAAACACTCTTGAGAGTGCGTCGGCGAAAGGAGTAAAAAAACAATCTTTGCCCCTCACTTGTTGGGCGGGGAGCGCAATTCAGGCATGCATCCCGTTAATGAAATTAAAAGTGTTTTCTTAGTTTTAAATATTAATTTTGCTATAATGCTTCGATTCTCCAGGGTCTGTGACGCTTAAAAGCATGGCTGGCCTCACTTGGCATTAGAATAACAGCATTAAGGGCGGCACATTTGTGATAAAGAATAAGCGGCGGAGGCGGAGTTGCATTTCCCCTTCGCATCTCTCTCTTCACCTCCTCCTTTGCCGATTCCATCGTCTAATCCTATTTTTATTGTGCCCTCGTCCTCTTTGCATTTGCGCAACTCACGCCGAGGTATCACCGGGGCCAGTTGAGTTGACGACGGGATGCTGCCGCCTTGATCGACGACGAGCTGCTTTTCTCTAATCTCTGATTTGTGATGGAAAATGCAAATTTCGTGGCCCCCTTTCGCCCTTTTTTATTTTTTAAATGTAAAAAATTGTAATATTTTTATTCCGGATTTGCATAATTGGATGAAAAAATAAAATAAAAGTTTAGAAAGTGAAAATCGCTCGCAAGTTTTAGGCTTAGAATATTTGATATTTCGTAATATATTTGGTTTGGGTTCACAAAGTGACTATTTGGAATTTTGAAACTGGCGATTAAATATCATTGTTGTTGTTGTTGTTGTTGGTGTGGATGTTGGAAAAACCATTTTGTTACTATGGTATTTTGACAGAACCTCCTGTCGCTCATCTCCAAGGGGATCATCCCGTACGAGATATCGGAGGAGACGCGCAAGAAGTTCGATCATTGGTACATGCAGCAAGTGATGCAACATCGGCAGCAACAGCAGGTGAACATGACATCGGCCAACGTAGCACCGCGGGTGTCAGCTGCGAGCGCGGCCGAGATGCACTCCGCTCCGCCGCATCATCACCACCACCAGTCGCAATTCCACGGAGGAGCGGCCGGGATGCAAAAGACGCGCATGAGAACGTCGTTCGATCCCGAGCTGGAGTTGCCTAAACTGCATCGATGGTTTGCCGAGAACCAGCACCCGACGCGCGTGCAGATCCAGCAATACGTGCGCGAGCTGAATGTGCTCGAATCGCGCAAGGGTCGCAAGCCGCTCGATGTCAACAACGTGGTGTACTGGTTCAAGAACGCGCGCGCCGCGCACAAACGCGCCGAGATGCGACAACTGAACGGCGGCGCCGGCGCCGGACCCGGCTGTCACAGCCCCGGACACGACACGACCTCCTCGGACAACGGACAAGGCGACCAGCCCTTCCTGGCCAACGGAGACGCGGCCGGACTCAACCACGACAACCAGGACAGCAACAACAGCTCCGGCTCGATCGGCCACCACCGGACGGATCCAGCGACCTCGTCGCCTTTGTCGTCTTCCGCTAACGTCCCCCTCAATCTGAGCGATCCTCATCGGAAGGGGACGAGCCCTCACACGAGCAACGGCTTTTGTAAAGGACACGACAACGAGGGCGACGGAGACGGCGAAGGGGCGAGGATGTCTCCGTCGAGGCCGTGTGACTTTTCGCGCGATTCCGTCGGCCGAGAAACGGTGAACGTGAAACAGGAGCCGGCCGATGACGAGGAGCCGTCGTCCGACGTCAGTGACGAAGAGGAAGAGGACGACATGGGCGCGGACGACGGTACGTCCGTGCCGACGCCGTCGTCGACGGCTCCTCGCGGTGACAGCCCGCTGCAGCACCACGCGGCCAGTGCCCCGGCCACCCCTGCACCCGGCGGGACGCATCTGGGAATGTCGATGCCGCCGGCCAATAGCGAATTAGCTCGTTCGATGATGTACATGGCGAGTTATTTGCCATCAGCCATCGCGTCACTCGAAGAGCGGCGCAAAAGAAATCGCACATTCATCGATCCCGTCACCGAAGTTCCACGGCTCGAGCAGTGGTTCGCACTCAACACGCACCCGTCGCACAACCTCATTCTTAAGTACACCGACGAGTTGAACAAGATGCCATACCGACAGAAATTCCCCAAACTCGAACCGAAAAACGTGCAGTTTTGGTTCAAGAATCGACGCGCAAAATGCAAACGACTCAAACTGTCGCTCTGAGGGTACGAGCGCCGCCACCCGCCGAGTGGCGACGATTGGACCCTCAGACCCGAGCACCTGCAACCACCACAGGTGGCCAACGCGGTCAATCACACACCCCCACCACTTCACATGTGGCCGAGGGGATACTTTCCTCTTTACTGACCAATTTTTTTATGATTTTTGCGCCTAAAATCTTTAAAAAAAATGGCGATTTTTGTTTTAATATTTTCCTTTTTTTGTTCAATTTTTTCTTGTTTGTTTGTTTTTTGGTGGGAGAAAGTGGATTTTAGTATTTGTTTTTAAGATTGAAAAATCTTATCAGGGAAAAATTAAGTCTACACTTCTATAGCAACACGTCATCATGAAGAAATAAAATAAAAATAAAAACAACGGAAATAAAACGCAAATATATATCATATTATTAACAAAAAATAAATAAATAATAAAAAACAGTATACAAGAAACTGTACAAAATATTACCTTTCAGTTGATTGTGCATTGTACATAACACCTGAAATATGTTGTAAAGTAGTTTTTGCCAGTTTTAGAAGTGGTTTTCTTTTCTGTAGTTGATTATCAGGTGGCGCTTGTTAATTTTTTTTCTTCTTTATTTTGTGTACAAAGAGTTTAATTTTTTTTCTCATGTTCTTCTGTATTGTAGAAGATGCTAAATGTGTAGGAGCAATGCAATATTCTAGATGTTGACTTTATATGTGACCAAGAAATTTTTTTCTTTTATCACATTACCTTTCCCCAAAAATTTCTTTCTTCATTTTTATAAAAAAGATGATAAACAGAATTCAGTCCACTTTAAAATAAAATTTGAAAAGTTTTACCAACGAATAAATGAATGAATAAATAAATGAAATAATGAATTTAGCAGGAAAAAATGAAATAAAAAGTGGAGAATGGACATATCAGGCTTTATCATCACCCTACCTCAATTACATACCTTTAAATTTTTGGACATATCATGCAAATGTTTGTTTTTAGTGGAAACGAACTTTTGTTTTGCATTTGGCACTTTTTCGACATTTAATCGAAGACGACAATTTTAATCCTATGCAGTATGCAGTGGACATGAAGAGACACCAAACAGGTTAAATTTGCAGTATTTTTACATTTTGTAGATAGAATTTCTCTTTCGATTTTCTAGTAATTTAAAAGGCCTCATTAGATCATGTGCACATATTGTGGAAACCACAAAAAACATTTAAGTTATTTCAGGACAATTTTTTTCCAGAAAAACTTACATTTAATAATTGCAAAATATGAGAAATGTAGTTTCCACGAAATGTTAAAAACTTCTTAAAAAGTTGTAATCATTTCCAAACGAAATTGTAGGCCAGTATAGATATAAATTATATATATAGTGTACAAAAGATGAAGCAATTAATCAGTTTTTATGTTACTATTAAGTAAGTAAGGAATGGAATGTAAGGAGGTTTTTGTTCTAGTCCTGTGAATGTATCTTGTACAGTTTTACCTATTAATCTTGTTTATATTAGAAAGTTGTTAAAGTTGCTTTATGAATTTCTGTTTGTTTGTTTGTTTTACATCTAGAAAGAAGTCTTTCTTGTTTGCATTTGTTTTAACGGAAACAAGTTTTTATTTTTATTTTATTTTTTTATTTTTTGTTTTAAACTAACTTTTTCGTGTTGATGGATGTTGATTGAAATAATGTTATGTTAATTCGATGAGAAAATGGTGCATTTCTTGTCTCTTCTTGTGACCATTGTAATTTTGCTGCTGATTTTAATTTTTTTTTTTAAGGAACAAAACTATTCTTTTTACATTAATTTGCTTCCAAAGTGAATTAATTATTGTTTTACTCTTGTTTATTTTGTTCATTGCTGTAATAATCTTGATCGCAATAGTTTGTACACGTCCTCCTGATGTGATATTAAATGAAATTCACAATTTCAATTTATTCCTTTGCGTTTACACTCTTTTTTTTTTTTTTTTAATCTCTTGATTAAAAAGAATTATACAGAATAAAGGTATGTGATGCTACTGTGTAATTTGTTTTATTAGTCACATGCACATGAAAACATATAAGCTTATTACATTTAAAAAAAAAAAAACACACCGAGGCTTAATAGATCAAAGATAAACTAATTATTTTCGAGAAAAATTTAGGAAAAAATATCTAATAACTGAATTAGAGTAAGATTTTAACGTGTAAGACGTTTAGGACTTCTTAAATAAAGAACTACAATGAATTGAAAGCTTTTATTTACTATGAAAAAGTCAATTTGAGAGTTGATACTATTGCCATTTGACGATTTAACAGTGGCGCTGTTTGTCCGTTTACAGCACAGCTGATGATGATGGTGAATTAACCTGGAATGATGCTTCTGTCCGGTGCGCCATTACTGAGTTGCTAACTGAAATGAGCCAAAGCGCTCTCGCTGCAATTTCTCCACTTTCCCAGGTAAGTGATACGTTGAAATAAAGTAAATAAATTATCGGAAAATAAAATTAGTTAATTTTAAATCAGTTACTCGTTACACGGACGTCTATTTTTCTTTTCAGGCTATGATTTCCAGTATTGCTAATTCCACTTACCTTGCAAAAATCGGGAAAGTTAAATGCAAAGAGTTTGGAGAGTGGTATCTGAAGTTTAGGAAAGAAGGTAAATTACACCTAATTCGTTTCTTTTACTTACTTTTCTCGCGTTCGGGGCCGGTTTTGAATGAGGGAGCGGTTTTCTTTCCTGCAGTGCACTTTCGACGGCACTATTTCCACCTAGCGGCAAACGCTTTAAACTAATACATTAAAATTTGAATAATTTTTTAATTTCCAATGAGAAAAGTATGTGAAAATAAACTTAATACATTTTTTTTTCAATTTTTATTTATTTACTTTTACTTTAATTTTATTCTCCCGTTTAGGCTCACAACTTCAGACTCAACTGCAAGAAGCATCCACTAGTTTTGGTTCGGGAAACCGCCGCAAGATGGTGACTAAGGACACACGTTTTACCTTTCATCCCACGAAAGAATTGCCTATGCTGCGTGATTGGTTTCGGAGTTGTCGAAACCCTTCGGATGAAGTGATGCAAACTTATACCGATAGATTAAATGAGGTAATTAATACACGGTTTGAGGTTTGTGGGCTCTAACACTTGTAAACTTTTTCGTAGAGTGTATTTCGATCACTTAGATCAAAGGTTATCCCGGTCAAAGTAAAGAACTGGTTTAAAAATGAAAGACAGAGAGAGAAAAGACATAAGTCAAGCACAGAAGTGGAAGAAGGTATTAGTAAACGGAGAGGAAGAAGCAGCAGAAGTTCAACACAATCTCAACAAGTTGTGAATGATGAAATAGGAACAATGGACTCTTCAAGTGGAGAACAAGAATCATCAGTGTTGGCAACAGAAACTGAAACATAAGGAAGTCTTTAAATGTGCAAATTAACAACGTATTAAAACTTAAAAAAGTGATAATTCTGTAAGGAATTTGGTTTACCGATGTCCAATGGCAATTGTTCAATTAATTTATAAGTCAACTATCGTTTTACAATGATACAAAAAAATTTGGTTATTGTTATTAGTGCTTGTCACAGGAATTACTTCATGTCTCGATGATGCAATGTGCTATGTTTTTTTTCTGTTTGTTTTTAAATGTCGAATATGTTAGCGTTAAATGTCATCTAAAATATTTGTGGAAAGACTTTAAAAAAAAAAATGTAAAAAAGGCAGAAACTTGTAGTTTTAAAATGCACATTCGTTTGTAATTTAATTCATGTGAATTTGAACTGAGTTTTTATGATTCGTTTAATTTCTCATGCAAATAATGTTTTTTTTTTTTTGTTTTTTTTTTTTGCGAGATTTATAAGTGAATTTTTCTTTGCAGTATTTTTATAATGTTTCTAACTAAATAAAATAAATTCTAAATATCGTATATACACTGTTCAAGCTATTTTTTCGTGATATAGTTTCGATAAAGTCAAATATATAATCATTCATTCAATCATAATTGTAATCAACTAATCAGTATATTTTATTAAGAAAATGAAACGTTTAATCATATAATAACTTTCATTCTGCATTTTAGATTAGTTTAACTATAAATTCTAATGATCGCACAGAGAAAACGTGCGATCCTTCCCATAATCCCATTTTCATGACCCCTTTGTCGGGTTTCCGCGTGTCACTGGATATTTCATTCATCGTTTACTGAAAAGAATTACATTCTATCAGTTGGCGCTTAAGATTATTCAGAATCTTCTGGCTATTTTAAAACTTCAGTGTTTAGGAAGATCGACGAGAATAGCAAGTATCATGGGTGAAATTCGAAAGCGACTGCTCAGCTTCGTGCTTCTCCTCGCAGCCTTTCAACTGCAATCGAAGGGTATTGCTCTCGCGGCTGAGCATGAGCAAGAGCAAGGTAGTGTGACGTCATAAAATCTATATGCGGTAGATGGATGTGGGAAAATAATTCTGCGCGAATTTCAAAATTACTAACAACATTTATTCTGAAATTTCATTTTAGAATCCAAATTTACATCTGATTTTCCCTTGAATTTCGACTTCTCAAATTCAACTGGTGGCAAACTTTCCTGCAAGGCTACTGGACATCCTCAACCCAATATTACTTGGCTTTCTATGGATGGTTCTGAAGTTATTCCTGTTGCCAAACTTCGTCATACTACATCTGATGGGGATCTGGTTTTTTCTCCTTTTGCTGCTGAAGATTATCGTCAAGACGTTCATGGAGTTTCCTACAAATGTGCAGCATCTAATGCTCTTGGAACCATGATTTCGCATGATATTAAAGTCAAAGGAGGTATAACTGTAATTAAAAAATATTTCGTACATTAATTTTACTTATTTAGTCGTTTATCAGACTTTCGATATACATGTGTACGATGTTTACGCCATTAGAGGCAATTCGGCTGTAATGCGATGCCACATTCCTAAATTTTTGTCGCGATATGTGCACGTTGTTGCTTGGATCAAGGATTCCGTGGTTTCTATCAGTGCTTTGAATTCAGACTCAAGTATTGCAATGCAAAATTAAATACATAAGTGTAAAATTGATCATAAAACTGTACGATTAGACTCCAAATATTTGGTTATGCCGTCTGGAGATTTACTTATCAAAGAAGTAGACTCGAATGATGGTCATACTAATTATCAATGCCAAGTGATGCATCGTTTGAGCAGGGAAGTCAAGACGAGCCGAAATCCGGGACGGTTGATTGTTACAGGTAGAATTATTACTGATTGTATTTTAACACAAGGTTTTAAATTTATTTTATTTTATAGAATCTAAAGGCAGAGTACCTCCTAAGATGGTTTATACCCAGTCAGAAGTAAGTGTAAAAACAGACGAAATGATTTTTATTCCTTGTATTGCCAATGGAAATCCCGCACCGATTTATACGTAAGGACATACTAGTTCTTTATATTGACTTTTGTGTACAAGTTGTGTGAAATTTAATTTGTATAAATTGTTCTTTCATAGATGGACTAAACAAAGTTTATCGGGAGAGTTGAAAAACATTCAAATTAATGGACGAATAAAATTAATGTCAGGCTGCCTTATTATAAATAATGCAAGAATAACCGATGGTGGAATTTACATTTGCACTGCCGACAACGAGATAAATAGTGATAAAATCGCCATTCAAGTGATAATCACTGGTACGCATTTGGAAGTACCAGATATACTTCTGACATTGTGTTGATTTACTATTGCACATAATGTTTGTTTCACTGCATAACATTTATTCACATTTTTACAGAACCATTAAAAGTCAAGACGTTACCTTCTCATGCCACTGTGGATGCCAATCATGCAATATCTATTTCTTGTAAAATAACCGGATCGCCCATCCATAGTATTAATTGGTTTCAAAACGGAAAACAATTATCCAAAGATGGCATTGTACAAACTACTAATGACACAATTCACATTTCAAACATGTCAGCGAAACATGAAGGCATTTATCAATGCTTTGTTGAAAATGATTTTTATACTTCGTACAGCAGTTCTGTAATTAAATTAGGCGGTAAATTCTATTGAGAAACTTAGACTGTTTGGTTTTGGCTTCATCGATTTGTTAATTGTAGATACCATACCTGTAATTACCAAAGGATTTGTTGAACAGACTCTTGGACCAGGTCAAAATTTGGAGTTAGCATGCACTGCGAGCGGAAATCCAACTCCTCAATTTGTTTGGAAAATCGACACGTTTGAATTTCCTGTTCGTGGACGAGGGCAGGTCAACATGAAATCAGAGACTAGTAATGAAGTTACGAGTATTTTAAAGATTTCTAACATTGAGGTTAAGGATGGTGGTGTTTACTCGTGCACTGCAAAAACTACAAAAGGAAGCGATAGGGTTTTTGGAAAGATTAATGTAAAAGGTGTGTTTGGTCATTTATGAATTTGTTGATACTGACATAATGAAATAATGACAACGGTATTTATTGAAACAGGAAGTTTAGGCACTCGAACCAACGTAAACTATGAAGCAAATGAAGGAAGTACAACGCAATTAGATTGTCCAGTTTATGGATATCCTATTAAGACTCTTCGATGGGAGAAAAGTAAATTATGGTAGAACTTACGCTATGACTAGTAATCAGGTATCCAACGTGTTTTCATATTTTAGGTGGCAAAACGCTTCCTTTTCACAAACGACATGCAACACCTAAAAATGGATCACTAATCATTGCTAACGTTCAACGAAACAGTGATAAAGGAAAATATACTTGTGTTGCAACAGACAGTAACGGCAACACTGTAAAAGCTGTTGTTGAATTAACAGTTATGGGTATAACGTAACTTTGAATTAATTATTAGTTTCTTTTTAAGTAAATCATGTCTTTACTTTGATTTGTCACATTTAATTACGTAATAATCATTTTAAATTTCAGTACCACCTAAAATAACACCATTTTCTTTCCAAGACGAGTTAATAAGAGAAGGAGCTCGTGCTCGCATTCAGTGTGTTATTAGAGAAGGCCAAAGCCCCATTAAAATTATTTGGCTTAAAAATGGACAACTTATAGAATCAAATCAGGGCATCATTGTCCACGATATAGATGAATTCTCCAGCATCCTAATGATCAGTTCAATTAGCCCGCGCCATAATGGCAACTATACGTGCAAAGCAACTAATGCAGCTGGCATTGCTCAACATACTGCACCTCTCTTCGTTAACGGTAATTAAATTTCTTGTTTACTTGCAGTTCCTCCAAAAATTGTGCCGTTCGCCTTTCAAGACGATCAGTTCTTCAAAGGCATGAGAGTTCACATTGTATGCGCAGTTAGTCAGGGAGATATGCCTATAACTTTTGAGTGGCTTAAAGATGGGAAATCAATTCCAACATCAATGGGAATTACTACACGAAATTACGACGATCACACTTACTCGCTAACTATTGAAAGTGTTTCATCTGCACACAGTGGCAACTACACTTGTATCGCCCTCAATCGAGCAGCCAAACTCTCCCATACCGCACAGCTTCTTGTTCATGGTATGATTGAACACTTTCTATAATTTATAGTATAAAATATTATAAATTTATTATTAGTACTGCTGTGCAGTATCGTGTATACTGGAATGTAAAATATAATCAAAGAGTGTTGATGCAGTCAAAGATATGCTCAAAAGCTTGATTCCCATTGACAAGAAAAATTCCAGAACTGAGGTTATTATTCGAGGTTCATTTTAGTTATATATGTAATTTAAACGGTTTTAATCTTTATCTTACCATATTATTATATATTTACTGTCATTAAGGATTCTGGAGAATTTTTAAAATTTATCAATTTTTGAAAACTTCGTTTTTTAATTTTATTAGGAATGTTTAATATGGCCATGGCAATAATTTTTATTTTGGCTTGCAGTTGCACCCAAGATTACATCATTTTCATTTCCGCAGAATGTTTTTGAAGGTCGAAGTTTTATACGAATCTCCTGTGTAGTATATCAAGGAGATCTTCCATTAATTATCAAGTGGTTTAAAGATGAACTTCCATTAAGTGTCAATGAAAAAATTTCAACGACCAAAGTTGATGAATATTCGAGTATTTTAAAAATTGAGAATATTGAAAGCCTTGATGCTGGCAATTATACTTGCGCGGCAAGCAATTCTGCGGCAACTGTTAGCCATACAGCTCGACTTATTGTTTACGGTAATTTATTAGTCTTATAAATTGAATTTTTTTTTTTATAATTTCAGTCCCGCCAAAAGTGGTTCCGTTCTCCTTCCAAAATGAGTATTTATCAGAGGGCATGCTAGTGCGTGTTTCTTGTGTGGTCAGTCGAGGAGATTTGCCTTTGAGCATATCCTGGTTGAAAGATGATCACATTCTAACAAATAATGCGGCAATATCAATTCGAGAATTTGACGAATATTCCAGTGTTTTGTCAATTGATCCCATAAAGCAAGAACATGCAGGGAATTATACTTGTGTAGCCAAAAATCATGCAGGATTTTCCGCGCACACTTCCAAATTAACAGTACGGGGTAAATGTGTAAATTATAACTGAAACTAATCAATTGCAATGGTTTTATAAGAATTAAAAATTTTATTTATTTAAAGAAATTTACAATTACAATTAAAATTACAATTCTAGTATACAACTGTGTAATTTATTCTTTTCAGTTCCGCCTCATTGGATTGTGGAACCAGGCGATGCAGTTGTAAGAGCAGGCAGCGATCTGATGTTGCATTGTGTAGCTGAAGGTTTTCCCATTCCTACTATATCATGGGAAAAGGCTAGAGGTGACGAAAATTTATATTCACAGTTATAATGACTACTTAATTAATTTATTTTGTTTAGATAAAGAAAATGTTGCTAGTGGAAGTGATTTAGTTGATGACACTCTTGAAACTATTCAAATTTACTCTAATGGAACTTTGTCTTTTACTGACATACTACCTAGTGCAGATGGTCTTTATATTTGTGTTGCAAATAATGACATGCAAGAACCATTGAGTCATGTGGTATCAGTTACAGTCCAAGGTACGGTACAAAATTAAATTTTTACCGAATTAAAAATTACTGTATAAAACTGAATTCAACTTGTTCTGATAAAAAATCCAATTGTGCAAATTCTTTAGCTGCACCCGAATTTGTAGCGTCAGACGTAGAACTAAAAGCTAAAAAAGGTGAATCAATTGAAATTCCTTGCAAGGCCAATGGCAATTGGCCACTTTCGTATTTGTGGACCGTTAATAATCTCGTAATTGATAGTGCAAACACTAGGTATTGTACGATAAAATCATCTTTAATTTATACTGATTTAAATCATATTTTTTCGAAGATATAAAATAATTGAAGAAGAGGATGAAATGGCATCAAGAAGTGTTTCTAAATTGCAAATTACATGGGTAGACAGAAAAGATTCAACAATATTCTCATGCAAGGCAAAAAATAATATTGGAGAGGGAATAATGAACGTTCATTTGACAGTTCAAGGTTTGACAATTACTTATCTTTTTGAAATGCTTTAAATAAACCATTCCGTATACTTTTTATGCAGAAGAGCCTGATGCCCCGGAAATAGCTACCCCTGTTACTGTTGTCAATCAGAAAATCGAGCTTAAATGGGCATTAAAGTACAATGGAAATAGTAACATAATCAGATACATTGTCCAATACAAAAAAGATGTGGGTTAGTACTAATTGCAAGTAAGAATTTTCTTAGAAGTTGATCGTATAATAGGCACAATTAATTGTAAATTGTAGAAAGGTGGGAAGATAAAATGAAAAGCATTATCGTTTCTGGCTCAAACACAACTGTCAATCTTGAAAATCTGAAACCAGCAACGCTCTACAACTTTCGAGTAATGGCAGAAAACGAAATAGGTAATGGAAGTTTCAGCAATGTAGTTACAGCAAAAACGGAAGAAAATGGTATTGCGTAAACCACACGAGACTTGTTTTAAACTTAACCAAAAGTTTCCAAATTTAGCACCAGAAGGTTCTCCTGAAAATGTTGATGTGGAATCGATGGATGCAAACACTCTACGTGTTACTTGGAATGTAATTTCTAGAATAAATTTTTAAATTTTATCATATAAAGAAACTCTTAATTTTAGCCACCCAAGAAACATCTTTGGAACGGCGCTATTCGAGGA
>JAQFZP010000541.1:0-32731 GCA_034695745.1 Geophilus truncorum
GAAAATATTTTTTAATATTTGAAAATATTTTTTAATATTTGAAAATATTTTTTAATATTTGAAAATATTTTTTAATATTTGAAAATATTTTTTAATAGTTAAAAATAATTTTTAATTTTTGAAAATATTTTTTAATATTTAATAATATACAGTCAAATCCGGCAAAAGTCGCTGGATATGAGACCATTCAGTCATTGGACGATAATGGCCAGTTATGAGAGAGTTTTTATAAAAATATAGATGATTATTTGCAGTGAATTGCCAAATTGTAGCTTGTCAGGCCCAACATAAATTACCGTATATGAGCTATTCAAAAATGAACTGATTCCGCCTTTTACTAACTCCCATCAACATTCGCCATCTATTAACAGAATAAAGAAGTGCGTAATTTTTTCTTTCCGTTTACAACTGTAAATTAAAGATTAAATAAAAATTTCATTACTTTAACTTTTAATAAACGACTAAAATTTTAACTTTAAATCAATAAAGCATTACGAAATAGTAAAACGTAATAAAAAAATTCGCAAAACCGCTCACTCTAGCGGCAAAAATCAAAAGTAAATCTCTAATGGCCGCTCGCAACCCAAACTGAAAGAAAACAGAGATAAAATTGATTTAAAAATAGCACAAATTCATGTCTCTCTACGATGGATTGGGGATGGATGCGAAGGAGAAAGAGAAGGGAGAGTTGGGTAAATATATTTCCTAACTTAAAACGTTTAAAAGAACAACTTAGAATCAATGCCATGTCATGTCAAATTACAATTTGATTTATTAAGCCGGTTGGTCGTCTGGAATTAAACTACTGCAATCTCAATTGCAATTGAAAAAGGCTGCTTTCACACAAGTTAAGGTAAGTTACTCGCGTTTTATCTGAATTTTATTTGGTTTGAAATTTTTATTTTGTTATTTTAGAAAGATCTGACGCGAAAAGGAGTCGTTTTGGCTCCGGTAGTGGATTTGAAAGCACGAAAAGAAGAATTAGAAGAAGTTACGATTCTACCACCGCCGATTTTCATTCCGAACAAAGTCAAAGTATTCATATTTTACCATTTATTGAGTATTTTATTGACTGTTTTATCCGCTTTGAATTTTTTTTTTTTCTATAAAAAAAGCTTAACAAAAATAATATTTATGAAAAAAATTTATTTATAAACAAGCTTACGGTACGTTAAAAAAGGTGGTAAATTGTTTCAATTTAATTTTTTTTGTTTTTATGGTTTTTACAGTTTTGAAAGATTTAATAGAAATTTTGTTGAAATGATGCAAGAGCACTGAAAGTTGTGAATTTTTCTATTAAAAATGTGTAAAAATTAGAAAAATAAGTCAATTTTATCGTTTTTATTTACAAAAGCATAGATTTTGAAAATAAAATGTGAAAAATTTATTTATTTCACATCAATTTTTGTTGATATTCGACATTTTTTGACGAATTTCATTGAAAAAAATTAATTCTTTAAAATATTGTTCCGTTTTAAAACTGAAAATTTACCAATTTTTATTTATTTAATTGTTTATTTATTTATTTATTTATTTATTTTGTTTTGTTGTTTAACATTTACATTTTGTTTTATTTAGGCACAAGAAAGTAAAATTGTGAACGCAAGTGCATCTTTATTCGGAGCCGATCCCGAATGGAACCTCAGAGACGAGTACGACCCGATGTGGCCTAACGACTACGAGAAAATCATCAAGGAAAAGCGGGACAAGAAGGAAAAAGAACGGGAAGAAGACAGAAAAAGAGATTACGAGGAAAGAGAGAGGTCAACTTTCAAATTTGACATTTTTCAAACCAAAATTGATTCTCTTATCTGTGTTTTAAATCAAATTTTCACATTTTATGAATTTCACTTAAAAAAAACGAGAAAGCGTTCATCAACTCATTTTTTTTTTCCCACTTTTTAAAATCAAATTTTCAGATTTTTATGTGAATTTCACTGAAAAAAAAAATAAAAGCATTTTTTCAATTTATTTTTAATTTTTTCTTATTTTTATTCTAAAATTTTTTATTTCTATTTTTACTCAGGAGAAGACGAGAACGTTACAACCGAGAACGAGAAGAGGAATTGGGTAGAAGACGGAAAGAAGACGAAGAAGAAGAAGAGGAAAAACCGAGGAAAATGATGAACCAAGGCGCTGCCATTGCTCCACCGGCGTCTTTAATGGCGGAAGACGAGAAAAAAGATTTACAACCGACGAATTTCACCGGCGCGGGATTCGCCCCCAGTTTAGGGTAAAAATTACATTACGTTAATTAATGTATTGAAAAATAAATTTAATTGATGAATTTGTTTCAGGGGGTCGGTAGCGGCGAAAATAATGGCGAAATACGGGTTTAAAGAAGGACAGGGTTTGGGTAAACAGGAACAAGGAATGAGTCAAGCGCTCCAAGTGGAGAAAACGAGTAAAAGAGGAGGAAAAATCATTCATGAAAGAGATGTTTCGAAGGGTAAGTCATGTTAATGAATTTTTTTGGGTGCGAAAAGTTGAAAATATGTTTTTGGTTTTGTGTTTTTTTAGATCCAGATTCATCGCAAGAAGCTTTGCAAATGGAGTCGATTACGGAAGCAATGAAGAATCCGTCGAAAGTTGTTTTACTGCGGGTAAATTTCTTTGTCGATTTTGATTTTTGAATTTTTGGAAATTTGATGTTTTGTGACGTCATGTGTCGATACTATCAAATAACAAGACTCGTTGACGTGAATTTAGATGAATCTTACGTGCATTTAAGTAAAGCTTGAGTAAATCAAGATGAATGTTTGTTAATGAAGAGGAATTTAGTCAAATTTTAGAAAATTACCATAACTTTTGACTGAATTGGGATAGATCTTAACAAAAAATTTTCTAAATTTTGTCAAAATCGTGTTTAATCTAGCCTAAATCTTGGAAAATTTTAATTTTTTAAAATTAATTTTATTTATTCAAATTTATACCACCCACCATCAGTGTTAAAATTCGAAACTTTTTATTAATCTCAAAAATTAAATTAAAGCAAGTTTTAAATTTCAACACCAGATAGCATTACAAATCACTACAACAACAATTTTTAATTTTTTCCCCAATTTTCAGAACATGGTAGGACCAGGCGAAGTAGACCAAGATCTGGAACCGGAAGTGAAGGAAGAATGCTCAAAATACGGCGAAGTTCTGAAATGCGTTATTATCGAAGTAGATACTTCTAACGAGGAAGAAGCAGTGAGAATTTTTGTCGAGTTCAAACGGATCGAATCGGCCATCAAAGGTAACTTTTACAAAATTGACAAAATCACGACTGATTAACGTTAATTTTGATTTATTTTTGCGTTCCACGCAGCCGTGGTTGATTTGAACGGACGCTTTTTCGGCGGTAGAGTGGTGTACGGTGGTTTTTATAATTTAGATAAGTTTCGCAGGCTCGAATTAGGCGATTAGAATTGTAGCTTTGCAAGTCAACTTTAATTTTAAGCTTTGAGATTTGTACGTATTTTTTTTTTTTTCTTAATTTTTCAACTGTTGAAGTAAATAAAGTCATTTAGATGGATAAAGTGGTTTTCGCACATTACCAAAAGATGGTAGTATTTTATTTTATATTTTTATTTAAAAAAAAAAAAAAACGAAATCAGTAACAGGATTTTTGATTTTTTTACTGGAAATGTTGACCATAGATGGCGCTGTTACAGGATATCAACTATTTTTGCAGGTGAAAATTAAGTTTGAATAAAATTTAGTGTGTAAGTGAAAATGGATTCTTATTTTGGTAAAATTGGTATTTGAGGTTATTAATTTTTATTTTTCTTTTTTAAATAGTGTTTGTTTATATTTGTATTTTTTTTATCTTTGCAGGTTGGAAGTTATATTTATGACGCTGTTTGGGTATCTTAGTTTACGGTAAGTTAAATTTAATAATTTTTATTCTTAAAGAATATTAATGGTTTTATATAAATGGTTTTGTTTATTGTTTCAAGATGGCATTTTTGAAATGCTACTTTTTTATTCTAAAAAGGTTTTGCTTTTATGTCACGAGGTGGCGCTGTGTGATTAACTAGCTTAACTATGTAATTATAAGTTATAACTGATAAGAAAAAAGGAATAACAAATTGATAATAAGAAATATCCAAGTTAGAGTTAATTTGAATATAGAAACTAATAAAAAAAATTTATGATAAAACTTAATATTTAAATCACACAATTTCCAAACTACAAACCCAAATTACTCCCACTGGGCAAATTTAACTCAACCACTGTGACCAAAATTAAAAACTGCTGATTTGCAACATCACCTAACACAAAAACAAAAGCAAAAACACAAAATCAGCATAAATAGATCTCGAAGGTAAACTGATCGCAAAAAAGGCTTAAAATTCATCAGCAACTGCAATATCATAGTCTATGTAACTTGACAACTAGGGAATATCCGGGAATATCAGGGTTAAGCTTTCAAAATTTCCCTGGAATTATCAGGAGAAAAGTTATTTTTATCTTTATACAAATTTTTAAAGTTTTTATCATACTTATAGTATTTCTGAAGTTGTCAGTTATCATCTAATTATTTTTGATGATAATAATCAGCTAAAGACAAAAGTGGAAAACATTTTCTAGTGATTTCTATATTAGATTGTTGCGCCATCTAGTTGTTAAAATTAGCAATAACATGCGAGTTATCAGCAAATACTGTGGTCACACCCAGGATTATGTTCTTTACTGCATTTGCAGTAACTAGTTACAGTTACAGTTATTTTTAAATGTTAGTGTCATTCTCATTACTGTAACTGAGAAATTTTATACTTCCATTATACTTTGTTACAGTTGATCGTTACTATAACGTTATTTTAGAAATTTGAAAGTTAAAAAATGGCAGAAATCAGAAATTTTTAATTTATTTCAATTTAGACATTTGTAATAAATTTAAAATTTGATGCATATTTTTAATTTGTAACGAATTTTAAATTAATTTAATTTTAAATTTCTCGTGAAACAATTTGAGTCGAGTTTGACTGATTCCGATAATTCGACTTTAGATTCCAATTTTTCAAAAATACAAATTAAGTTCGTTTCTATTACGTTATTATTGCAAACGTAATAAAAATATCAACAAAATACAACAATTTTACTGTTGTTGTTGTTGTTGTTGTTGTTAAAGATACGTTGAATAATTCTGAAAAAGAAAACTTCATCAATAAATTTTATCACAAATTACAAGGCAAAAACGAGAATGCCGGCAATTTAAAACACGACGTTACGTTACCACAAGGTAACAATAAACTGTAACAATTACAACAGTGGTCATACGTGACCTGTCACAAAGCAAAATATAACACCACTTTAAAAAAAAAAAGTCAATAAAGATTGATGCAGCATTGACAGTTCATTTGTAGCGATGCGCTGTGCTCTATACTTTATACTCGCGTTCCATCTTGTGAAAACTGGAATTAGCATGGAAAGAGCAAATTCATCATAATCCAGCCTCTCTGCATGCGAGACGCAAAAAGAGCCGCGTATTGATGTTTTTCAGAGAAGCCATTATTCAAATTGAGAATGATTTTTGCAAATGTAAAAATATCTTTTTCTTTTTCAACCACAAAATAAAAAAAATAAAAAAAATATTAAAAGAAAAATAAAATGAAGTCGGTAGAGGGCGCAGTCGCAGCTGGTTTGCAGTGAAGCTGGAAAAATGGTTCTTGTTCATTAATATGTTAATTCCAGCGCTGCTTATTGAACTATCAATCATGGCGGTTATAAAAGGAAAGGGGGAATAGTTGCACCAGTATCAATTGCTGCAGATAAGCAGAAACAGGGAGTCGTGGCGCATGCGCATCTCATAGCTCATAAAACGGAATGACGCATAAGACTTTACGTAGCTCGCATATGCAATTGGAAAAGAGCAAAGCACTTTTCTGCTAAAATCGACGTCACGAGATGAAAGAGAAGAGAAGAGAAGAGAGTATCATCGTGTGCGGCCAAATCCCACCCGCCATCGAGGAATGGGAGAAGCGAAACAAGAATAAAAGCCTTTTATATCACTGACTTGCGAGTTGCGAGATGCGAGATGCGAGAAATGAAAGTGTTTTTTTTTTTTGTTTTTTTTTTTCTGAGTGGGGAAGAAGAAATATTAGCGGGGTTTTCTATGAGTGGGTAAATGATGGATTTTTTTGAGGGGTTTTTATTGGGAAGGTCGGGTGAATATTTTTAGGGGGTGGGGGTAAATGGAAAGGGGTGATTGGGGTGTGATGATGATGATGCTGAATTATACAATTTTAAATTATTATATAATTTTTAAATATTGTATACAATTGGGGTTTGTGTGAGGGTTTTGAAGGATGAGAAGTTTTGTTTTTTGAGGGTTTTGGGTTTTGGATTGAAATGGATTTTTGGGAAGTGGTTTTGTGGGTTTTTCTGTGGTTTTATTGGTTTTTGAGGTTTTGTTAAGGGTTTTTTTGGGTTTTGCTTTTATGTTTCGTTGATTTTTGTGGTTGATTTGAAGGTTTAATGAAATTTTGATTTTTGGGTTTTTTTGGTTGAAGTTTTAACAGATTTGGTAAGGTTTTAACTATAAATTTTTGTGTTTTCTAATATTTAAAAAAAAATTATTAATGTTATTAAACCAAGAAATTTAGGTTTACAAATTAATCTAATTACTAAACATATTTTTGACTTTTCTGAGAATTTAATTCCTTACTTACTAAGGATTTAAAGCTTAATTTCACCACTTTCATGATCATAACATTAAAAAAAAACAAATTTAAGGTTTTAATCACAATAATTTGTAAAAATCAATAACTACTACCAGAATTTGAATATTTTCATAAAATACATCAAATTATACTTTTCACCAACAAATTCACATTCTTTTAAAAGAAAAACAATAAACCCCACTTAAAAACATTGATTTCCAAACCCCATCTCCTTTCAAACTAAACATCAGCAAATAACTTCACTTAATCAAATTAAAAATGACTTGGCCATTTATTTAACTCAATGGAAAATTTTCTTCTTCATTCCTTGTCTTTGTCTTCTAATTTGGTAAATTGATGTTGGATAACAGTGACCATTTATTTTTATGATGTTGTTGGCCAGAATGTTTTATGTCCTTTTCTAGACTAAATTTTTTTTTTCTGCTTTCATTTTCATTTTATTACATTTTAAATAAATAAAATCTTCAAGGCACAAAATACTGGAGAAATGAACTTTTCCCAGTTGAAATTTATTATACAATATTCAGGTATGGATTATGATTTAAAAAATAATGTTTAGCATAAAAATGTAGTAATGTCAGAGTATTAAAAGTGTGCATGGTTTTGAGGATTTTCTAGAAGCGTCATTAGGTGGGCTTCACTGTAGTGTGTGTGTCTTTATTTGAAAATCAATACATATAAACAAACTCCCCATCACCTCAATATTTAAATCTTGTAAAATGCTGCATGGGAAAACAAAAGTCAATAATTCTTCTCGGTATTCATAACGTTGAGAATTTTTTAGTTAAATAACTAAAAAATTGGTACAGGTCGAACCGCGTTATAACGAACTGCGTTATAACGAATTTCTCATTATAACGAATTTTTTTTTATTTTGTTGGTTGTCCTATAGCAGCCATGTTAAAAAATTTTGTTATAACGAATTTTCACTATTGCGAACAGTATTTGAACCGGAAATGAACACTTTTCCCGATATAACGAACGTTTCCGGCTAAAAATAAAAAAAATTCTGGATAATAAAGGTAAAAGAAAATTCCGAATTTACTGTTTTATAATGTTTTCTGTAATATAAGCAAAGTCTAATTAACATTATAGTATTTATGCCACAAAACAGACCCAAATTTGTGTGCCGATGTCGCTGCCATGAATATTCGCTATAACGAATTAATTCGTTATAACTAACGAATTCGTTACAATCAAATTTCGAAACAACGAACTAAATTTCATTCCCCGCATAGTTCGGTATAACGAGGTTTGACCTATGCAAATAAAAAAATGTACTTTTCGTTCATTGTAGAAAGTAATAAATAATTTCTTTTTTTGTTTACTTTTTAAATTTTATTTTTTTTTACACTTTATGTAAATCAAGTTATAACTACTTAGTTTAAATTAACATTTACATAATTTTTTCTGTCATTATTTTTTTTTCAAGTTACTGTAGATTGAAAAAAATTTGTCATTTTACGTCAGACATGTTTTGCACAGGATTTTACAGTTATACAAGTAATAAATGGATTAACCTAATAACTTTTATAATAAAATCATAATTCTGTTAATTATTTCATTACTGTACTAGCCATAGGTAAAAAAAATACATTTCAGATAACTTATATAGGTAATTTTATTTATATGTAAAGATGGAATATATTTTTTCTTCTAGAAAGTGGGTTTGTTTGTTTATTTATTTAAACTCTTGTAAAATCTAGTGCAAATAAGTGGTTTTATGTAAATTTTTCATTTTTCTCGATCTAACTCGAAAAAATGTTCGCCATCAGTATGTAAATCTTGTTTTAAATCACTAGGTTGGTTCGTTTTTTATTTGCACTTGTGTAAATCGCGTTAAAACTAGTCTAAAACACAATTTACACTAGCTGCATTTACAAAGTCAATTGCACTTGTCCATATGAAATAAACTTGTTTAAAACCAACTTTCAAAATTATAGTTTTGAACAGGTTTATCTCATATGAACTAGTGCAATTGACTTTGTAAATGCAGCTACTAGGTGGGTTCGCATATTATTTGCATCTGTGTAAATTTTGTTAAAACTAGTCTAAAACACGATTTACACTTCTTTTAGCCGCCATTTTTGCGAGTTAGATCTGTATTTTAGACTAGTTTTAAGGCGATTTAAACAAGTGCAAATAAAAAACGAATCCACCTAGTTTAAACGATATTTACTCAAGTGCAAATTACAAAAAAAAACAAAAAAACTTATCTACTTTTTCTCAATGACAATATACGTTGAAAAAAATGAGCCCAAAATTTTGTAAATGTCGATTTACACCAGTTTTAACTTGATTTACACAAGTGTAAAAATTAAACGAAAACCACCTAGTGAATATTTACTTACTTTTAATATTTTCTTAAGATGTCACTGCATGACTCTGATTGGTTTAAAAATATTCCATCTGTTGGCAGTGAAAGGAATTATATCCAATTTGACTAATGACTTCATCTCCGAAATAGGGATTTCTGGTAAAATCTTAAATATTGCTGGTAATGGGCGTCGATTTTTGGAACCGATAATGGAAAGGTTAAAAACTGTAAATAGTGGCATTTGTATATTAACAGAAATCAAATAATAATTTATTATTAATTGTGAAAAATTTCAGACAATATCTGGTTTTAAACAGATTAAATCTGTTAATACTTAGTTTCTTAATGAACATTTTTGTAAAATTAATTTACATAATTTTTCTGTAATTTTACACATGTTTAAATTATCCTGTCACTTTGAATTTTCTTTTAAATTTAATTAATACCGGTAACGAAAAAATTTTTTTTTTTATTTTAAGAGTTGTTTTTGATATTTCAAGGGCAAATTGATCAAATTTTTTTTCTCCTTAGATTTGAGATTCAAACGGAAATGCCCCATTAATTTATAAATATGAACCTGTATTTTAGTTTCTTATATGCCAAAAACCTGTTTATTAAAGTTGGCCAGCTGAATGCGTGATGTGAATTTATTTTGCTTAAGAATGTTGGATGTTTGCTTAATGTGATTTGAACATTGACTCAGACATGCAATTAAATTTCTTGCATATTTCAATGCTGTAATTAAGAAGTGGGTGTATGTTTTGAATCTAACTGTAATGTCACTTTAGATATTTTAATGGTTGAATGATGTGAAATTTCATGTCAAAGTCAGTAGTTGTCAAGATTTTGGTAATTTCCTCTGAAATATGTTTAATATAATTTTTTGTAATATAAAATAGTTGTAAATTTGTTTGTGACCTTATATTTCTTTGCATTTTAAGTATGGAATTTGAATTCTTTAGAACTTTATGGAGTATAATTTCTAATTTATTTTAAACATAAAAGTTGAAAAGTATGTATATGGTGGATTCATTATGATGAGATGAATTTAAATATGTTTATGCAACTTTCATTTCTATGTTTGGATGATGAGAAAATTTACTTCAAAATCAAAGACTAAGTCATAAGAATGTAAGAATTTAGAAAATTCTTACCAGTGAGAACCTAGCATTAGTATAAAGTAAAAAAGTATTTACATTAAAGAGTGTTTGTTGGGTTGAGGTTTGTCTAAAGTTGAGGCTATTTTCTAGTTAGTTGAACAGTCTAAAACAAGACGAATGCAATAGAAAGATAGTAATAACTAATTTAGCTTGTGTTCAAGTCAGGGTTGATTGCATTTAAAGTGATAGTGTCACGAATTTTTTCTTTTTTTATATACAGAATATGTAATAAAATGTTTAGTTTTAATTTATAAAATTTAATTTTCTGCAGAATTATATTTGAAATTTCTAAGTTGAATGTTCGTTTGGTTTGAAAAAGGAAGTCACAGCCTCATTTTCGGATGTGATGTAATTATGGGATTGCGTAACAACGGATGACGTTATTTAATAGGCTAGGGAAACGCTAAGTAAAGGATAAATCCCATTTTCCTATAATTTCGTTATGACTTCTCAACAATCTCAAACCTGTTTAAATTTTGTTTTTCCCGCCAAAATTTTTAGACATAAAATTTTGACATAAAAACTATATTTAAAAAAAAAAATTGTACCGGTATGAGTTTTTTTAAATTTTGATGAAGATTCAACCTTCACCAAAATTAAAAAAAAAAAAAGTTTTTCGTGACACTATCACTTTAAGTAAAACTTAAATGAATGACATTTCACAAAATTTTAAATGAAAAACTTTCAATTGTAATATCTATGTAACAAAGTCTTTCTTATTTTTTTTCCCCATTAACTTTCTACACCTACCTCCAGGTAGAGTTTCCAACAACTGATATCCTTTACTTTTATTACACAGCTGCATGACACAAGAGTGATTTTTAATTAACGTTTACCCTATAAACCCTCTTAAAAACATAAAAACACATTCATTACCCAACCAATAAAAACCATAGAAAATATTCAAAAGTATAGGATTTGACCTATATGAAAATTTGAAATCGGCTTATATTCGATATTACAAATAAATAAATAGTGCAGGTTGCAAAACAAGACTGCGCATGTCTTGTTTTGCAACCTGCGACATCTATAAACGAGTAAATGAGTAAACGAGAAGTTAGAATGACGTCATAGCAGCAATTGTAAAAATAGCGCCCGCTGTTAAGCGAGCGACAACACAGAAAATAACAGTTTGCCCGGATTTGAGGGAGTTTTTTCTACTCTGCGCTGGCCGGTGGCCGGATAAGAGGGAGTAATTAGTATAGTGCGACATTGAAACGGCAGTATAGCCGGATATGAGGAAGTTGACTGTATTACAATATAATTTTAACTAAATTTTAGTGATCAATATTTTTTCAAAAATAAAAGTACCATATGTATTTATATTTTATTCAAAGTTACTTTAGGCTAAGTTTTATTTTTGTTATGTTTGTAACATAGTTTTAAGAACAAACGTATAAAAACGTTAAAAATTTGATTACGTTTACTATTCAAACGAGGACAAAAGAGACCAAAACCATTTTTGAAGCCAAAATATCGGTCGATATCGATACCCGATATTTTTCCAAATATATGCTCTACAAAAATACCAATTGTGGTGATTGCATAATACCACCAGATGGCAGCATTGGTCTTTTATTTACTTGTCACTTAAGAAAAATAAAAAAAAAAAAAAAAATCGCCAGCAGCGTTTAAATGCTTGTGGGTCTCGCTACTCAGACTGGTCGTGAAACGCCCCCTGCCACCAGGGCGCGCCCTCTCGTAACGGGAAATGGCAATGTGAGCAGCGAGGTGAGCTTCGCCACATTGCAGCCATTATCACCCCGTGTTATGTAGAGGGAGAAAAAATGGAGTTAAATCACAGGTGTCAACCACCAAGGATAACTGCATTGGCAAGGGAAGGGATGTGGAAAGAGGTTGTGGAATGCCAACATATATGAGATGCCATTTTTATAGACTTTTGTCTAACCTTGTGTTTGATAAAGCCAGGTATAATTTGCACAGTTTATTTAAAAAAAAAAAAAAGTTGTTTTGAAGTTTTTTTTTGTTTTGAAGTTGAGTTTTAAAGTGTGTATTATGTGGGTTTTAAAATGGGTTTTTTTTAAATATTTTTTTAATTAAATTTTTTTTTTTTTTTTTTTATTAAATGTTGAATTGAATAAAATTATGAAGTACAAGTTTTTTTACGATATTTTGAAATTTTGATGTTTTTAGTTATTTACAGTAAGTACTAAAAAATTAGTGAAAAGTGTAAAATTATTAAGTTATATATAATTTTTATTTAAGGATTTGATCAAATTTTACAATATTAGACAGTTTGCGATTTTTCGCATTAAATCACAAAACGAAATTTCCAAAACGATATTTTTAGAGTTTTCGTGTTTGGATTTTGTTTTAGTAAGGCGCAAGTTGCGATTCATGGGAACCAAATTCTTCCCAAACTAAATCTTATTTTAAACTATATTTTGTATGTTGCATGGAAAACTTGACACAAAAAGTATTAGTGTGGCGCTTTTCGTAAGCATGTCTGCAGTAAAATGTTCAGACAAAAAAGTATTATTCGATTATTATTCGAGTAGGTATCATTTGAATTATTTTATTATTTGCGTTTTCGTCCCTAATTTGCACGCTTGTAGAATGAAGAAAAAGGGGAGTGGTCACATGACGTCACATTTTGCGCATGCGCGTATTTATTTCGTTAACCATAAAATGTAAACGAAAAACATGTTTTTTATCGTTTTTCGTGAAGGTACCAGAAACGATTTATTCTAAAAATTTGGTAAAAAGAGCAAATTTCGTAACACAAATTTATCGTTACGAAAAGTCGCAAACTGTCTATTTTACAGGAAATTTATAATATAATATTTTCAAATTTTTCTATAAAATGTTGAAAATTTTGAATACCGGTACAGTCAACTCTCTTATATCCGGACATAGGCGGGGTTCGGCAAAAGTGGCCGGATAAAAGAGAGTAATTAGTATAGTGCAACATTGAAACGGTTTGGAACTATTGGCCGGATATTACTATGGCTGGATATAAGAGAGTTGACTGTATTAGTATTATTAGGAGGAAGTAAAATTAATAAAATGTGAAAATAATGTAATTTTTTTTATATATTTAATTTCATTTTTATAATTATTTTAAAAATAAATTTGAAATATTATAAATTTTTACATAAATTTACATTACTATTACATTTTCTTTTATATTTAGTTATTATTCATTAATTACATCAGAATTTGAAACATTTTACAAAATGTTTTTTGAATATTTTAATAATTTTGTCATAATTTTAACATATTTTTACATTTATTCACATTATATTATTTTTTGTTGCTCTTATTTGCAAATTACCATACATAAAACTATAAACAATTTATAAGAAAAATTCAAATATTTCTTTAAAAAATATGTTAAAGTTAATAAATTTTGGATTTTTATTAGAAATTAAAAAAATTTTCTAAACAAAACAAACATCAACATTAACCCCAAATTTAACTCAAATTATTCCAAAACTAAAACAAACACCTTAAAACATTGATTTATATGCATTTTAGATATAATTAAAATTTTTAAATTTTAAAAATTCAAAATTTTAAAAAACTGTAAAAAAATATAAAAGTAAATATCACATTTTTCTAATTACTTTATATTTACATTTGTGAATGGCAGTTTCACTTTGACTCCCCACTAATGCAACTCAAAGATGAGTATAAATTATATGAATTAAATATTTATGCATTTGCTTGCAAGTTATTTAAATTTATTTCTTTTTTCTATTTATTTTGCTTGAGCTATTTCATTTGGTTAGGGAAATATAATTGCAAATTTTTTTTTCTTCTTACTTTGCTATTTGTTCTGACGACAAAAACCTTTTTCTACAACACTGTCAAAATATTTGCATCTCAAAATGGAATCAGCGTCTCTTCTAGCCTCTACCTAAGGCTTGTCAATTTTATTCTCATCTTAACAGACATTGCATTTGATCTTAACTCAACCTTTACTATTTTTTGTAGTTGTTGTTGTTGGAGTAAATATTATGAACTTACAGTAATTTACCATTAGTTTTTTGTTGTGTTTAAATTACTGTTGAATATTTTAAAATGATTATAATGATTATACTGGAGTTGATACAATGTTACAGCAGTAATGTTTTAAAAAAATATTAGGTTTGTTTATTTTATGTGAGTAATGTTAAACTAGCATTGTTTTAATGTTAAAATGATTAATTTGTATTTTTTTTTTATTGTTTAAAATTATTTTTCAAGTGTTTAACAGTTCAAAAATTTGCTTTATTATTGTTTAGGGATGAAAACAAGTTTAGCTAATGATAAATTGACACATTTTAGTCTCATAAAAAATTTTATAAAGAATTTCAATACTAACAATAGAAAAATTTGAATATATCAGTTTTTAACAATTGTTAAGTTAACATTGTTTTAATATTATCAACAATTAACTTATGATTTTAATTTTTAACAATTTAGACATAAAACATTGCTTCAGCAATGTTTATTCACATTATAACTTGATCAAAAAATGGATTTATGGAGTATTAATTATTACATAATTTCAACACAAACTATGGTCAAATTTGAAAATTGTCGTTTAAACAATAATAAAATTTTATAAATTACTTCTTTTGATTTTGAAACAATGCAATATTTTGACATTTTGTCAACTTTTAACATTGTTTCAATGTGAAAACATTAACGCAACATCAATCAACCAAATACAATATTTAAAATTAAATGGTAAATTTCATAACATTGAAAACATTACACCAACATTCCCAATTTCCAAATCCCAACTCCAACAATTACCAATTAAAACACCCAAACCACCAACATCATCTATTCCCAGCATCAGTATTAATCTAAACAGCAATTACATTTAAAATGCAGAAAATCAATAAACATGATCAAAACACAAACACTAACCAAAACTCTCCATTTATTCCAACTCCTTTAAAAAAAAACAACAACCCACAATTGATACATCCATCGTTGACAAGATACTCGTATTTATTTTTCATTCAATTCCCACACGTCCAGGGGTGCGTGGGGTATGTAGGGGGGTGAGGTGGGAGGGCGGGTGAAATGGAGTCGTGTGTCGTGGTAGCGAGGTGTGCTTGTATTTTGCAAACAAGTGCAGATCCATCAGCAGCGTTGTCTCATTTTTGTAGCTCGGCTACAAATCGATGCTTCATAGGGTCCCATGACTGTTACTTTGCTTGTTGAGGGTTTGTCGAGAGCTTTCACTCATCTCACCCTCGATGCTAGCAATGGTCTCACCTTGAAATTTGGCAAACGACTGCGACTGGTGCATGTTTCGCATCAAGTGTGTTTAAGATTTTAAGAATTTACAAATGATCGAAACGAAACGAGTTGCTTTTACAGTCTTACTTGTAGATGAAAATTAATGTTTTTTTTTCTTTTTGTGTGTTTTTTTAAGGGTTTTTAAATAATGTTGGTGTTGTGGGTGTTGGTACAGTGTTTTGTAATAATATGCATAGGTGATTTTGTTGTGTTTGGGTATTTTTTGTTGAGGTTGTTAAGGAGGGGGGGGGGGAGTTTTTATGGGGTTTGGGTGATTTTGGTGATTTTTGTTTGTTTTGTGCTAAAATAATAATAAATCACCTTGAAGTTATTGTTTTCACATTGAAATAATGTTATTTTAACAATTTTAACAATTACAGTAAGTGTTTACTGAAAAAATTTTGTTTTTAACAATGTTGTGATGGAATTGAAACAATGCAGAAATTTAAGCGTTTGTTTGTTTGTTTGTTTTTAGCATTGTTTTGATGTTAAACAATGATAAATAAAATAAATTGGTAATTTGAACTCTAGTTTCAATAAGATTGAATCAATAAAAAAAAACATTCTTTAACATTATTTTCATGTTAAAATAATGATAAATGTCTTTATTCATTGCTTTGGTATTGAAACAATGTTAATTTAGCAATTTAATAGTGTTAAACAATAATTTAACATAAAATAATGATAATTTCGTGATGGGTGATGTGGTGCAGTTGTTGATGCATTGAAACAATACAAAAATTTTGAATCTTGTTTGTTTTAACATTATTTTAGCACTGAAACAATGCTATTTAAATATATACTTTTAAAGTATTACAACAATAGAATGTTTAGAATTCGATGAATTGTGGTTAATTTCATTTATTATCCAAATCTATGCCAACAATATATCCACCTGGAGCATATTCATCTCGTGACCACTACAAGATCTCGGGTTAAGCTACAGGTTCCCATCGTGTCATCTTTGGGAAACCATCGTTACACGAAGCGGCAATCTGGTCGCGCACCCGCTATGACTCCACCTGAGGGCGCCACCCGTGTTCCGCTTGCAAATCGATCGATCGTGCGTCATCTGTCACAGTGTCACCATTTATCGTCTCCAGCTTGCTCATTAGTTAAATGCACAACTCGATCGTTCCTTAAGGTTAACTGCAACCAGATTATTTTCAGAACATGACAAAATACTGTAACGACTCTCTCTCAAACGAAAGGCAAGAAACAAAACAAAAAAAAAAATGTTTGATTTTAGAAATTTTTTTAAAATTGTGACTTAAACCAGGGATCGAACAAGCTGGAAAATCTCGTGGATAGGTTAAAATAAATCTTTAAAAATTCGTTACAAATCCCAAAAAATTCCTACAATCTCTATAACTTTTTGCAAATCTTGAAAATACTGTAAAATCTATGCAAATCTGTAAACAAGTCTTTAGAAATTTTCACATTCCATAAATCTTGTTGATGGCATTTGAGTTTCTCAGATGCTTCCTGAATTTAGAGTTCTTGCGAAAACACAACATGGGTTGGATTCACTAATGAGTTAACAACATTGTAAAACTCGTAACAGTTCAATATTTGTTGTTATTTGCAATAATTTTCAAGGTTTAACAACAATCGGAATTCACAAAAACTTTTAATTGTTAAATAACAAACAATTTTGATTGCAAATTAAACCAAACTGGCAGAACAAGCTTACAATACACTGTAAACTTAACAATATTGTAAAATATAAGCAATTTCATTGGTTGACGCAGAAAAATGATACAAACATAATTGCTAATTTAAATAATTTCTAGAAAATTAGCAATTATTATTAAATCTTTAATGGATTATGGTTTCATTGACTGGGATTTTCTATTACTTATTTCAGACGATAAACTTAAGTCACTTAGTTTTTGAAATTGAAAGCACCTATTGTTTCTTATATATAATTTTTTTTTACACTGCAATTAGTTTTGAGATTTTGGTGTAATTTCGGATTGATTTTCCCATCCCCTAGCAAAGTTCGAAAACAGTCACTGTAAATTGCATTGAAGCCATGGTAAACACAAGGAAGCAAAATCGACTTGGGCAAGTGGAAATGCAATTTTATAACTTAGAAATGTTGAAGATAAAAAAAATAAAAATATATAAACTCATTACACTTCTATGGGTGACAATTTCCTCTTTTTCGGCATTGCAGTAAAGCCCAGGGGCAGCATTTGCCTATTTCACTTAATTTCATTTTCATTTTCTTCTTTTAATGGCTTTTAATTTTTTCTCACTTTGAGGGCTTTGACAATGACAAAACGCATAAATTTATGCATTTGTTTACTTCATTTGCGTTATTAAGTGTTTTGCGCGTTGATAACGGCGTAGCCGGATCGAAAGCAGGGATTATTTTCGCACTGAATACGTGCATAATTATTGAACTTTGAAAATTGCCAGTCATTTCACTGAAAGAATCCAATCTGCATAATGAACGCATCATTGACCTTAAGTGGAAACATTTGCACACGACTCACCTCGTATATTTACACATTTTTATTTTTTATTTGTTAGTTTTTTTTAAAATTATTTTGTGCTTGAAAAAATATGAAATGATGAATTATCTAATTAGAAACCAGTTGTCAGACCCTGGCAAAGTGGTAATATAGAGTGAAAAGATTGTTGTAACATAGTTACAACATTGAAACATCATTACTGTAGTTGCTAAATTATAAATTACAACATATTATTGTAACTGTAAAGACCTCAAATTACAACTATAAAATGTTTGAAATTTTATACTAAATTACAAAATAGTGAAGCCAATCAGTCAATTTAATACTATTGACTTTATAAAAGTTATTGCAATTTCTTTATTCATCTCAGAAATTTAAGATGTTGGGATCTTACTAGTTGTTGCACAAAGGGTTCCATTACTATTTGACACTGATAGTAGATATGAGTAATAAAGTTTTGAATTTGGTGAATTTTTGGTACAGAATTTGTTCTTGTAATTCAAGTTTAAGCCTCTTTTTAGCCATTTTTTTTTTTTTTTTTTTTTTTTTTTTGGAAATTTGGGAAGTATTTTTCACAAAACGCACTTAATTTGTGTCAGACAATACAATTATATATTGTAACTTAACTGCAAAATATCTGCTGCAAACTATTTTATTAAAACCAGAAAATTATGAAATTACAATATAAAATAATATTAATAATTAAATAAACCTAAAGTCGCAAAGACTTTGAAGACCATACGACTATTGGTCTGTGATAAGATTCAGAAACTACCAGTAAAATAAAAATCTAGAAAAAAAACTCGAACAAAGTGCAAGAAACACGAGAACCTCAAATCCCATTGAAGACGGGAAATAAAAATGATTAAGTGAGGAGAAGAAATATATAATCAGTAGTTTTTATTGGTTCCACCACAAACAAGCCCATTTGCAGTGTACTAACTAGAGAGTCAACACTGTCGAAATTTTACACGTTAAAATAACATTGCCATTGTTTTAAAATTCTGGTCAATTTTTTTTTAAGGTTATTTCGATATCCGAACTTGGAATTCTCTAAAGTGTTTATTATTGCAACAGTTTTACTCGTTGTTTAAACAATGTAATTTTTACTGTAAACTAACTGTTGAAGAAAAATGGAAAGAAGGCCATTGCAACAATATTATTTTTAGAAAAGTCACTTGAGAGCAATGAGCCATTCATCGATCGATTGATTAGTGACACGCAATGACGTAAGCAATTTCAAAAATGGATTCTCTCCTTCTCTATTTACATAATGGGCATATGTGCAGTACAATTACGTTGATTGATAATTAGATCAGCTTACTTTGGCAATCGCTAATGATATTTGCATCGATCGGAGCATTTTAAATGCACTTGTGCGCGAAACACTACGATTATTAACGTTATCTCGTTCAATTAATAATAAATATTCTAAACTGCATTGCAACATAAATTTGACATTGATTTCTTTGTTTGATTGTTGCGCCATTCCAAACTTGAAGTTAGGTTTTCTATGGAATTTAATAGCTGCATATGGCTAGTACAAAAACCTTGCAGCAAAAACATAATAATGTAATATTTTATAGATAAAATTGATTTTTTTTTTTAATTAACAACTATCTGTAGTTTAAAAAAAATGAATTTTTTACATTATATCAATTTTTGATCTTTTGGAAAACTTTGCAAAACAATTTCCAATAATTCATGATTTCAGATTTGCTGTATAAATGTTGCAGATTTAGATAGAGCACAACAAAGATATGTAAATAATTAATATTAACTGCATCTAAAAGCATGAATTTATTGAATTGTTACAATATATACAACCACTTAAATTATGGCACTTTGCTTGTTTTTGTCATTAAGAACCCTGCAGAGTCTAAGAGTAGAACAGAGAAACTCATTTCTACTTTACAGTAAGCTTGCCATAAGTTTAAAGTATAGTAGTACAATAATGTTGTAAATATCTTAATTGTTGAATTCTAAGATTGTGAAGTTTTCTTCATTTTATTTTATTTTACCATACTATTCGAGACCTTAAATGGGATTAAGGAGTTAGAAAAGACTTATAAATTGTCACGAAATCACGATACGAGTTTTTAGTTTGTGTATTCTTTCGCTCATAAATTAGTTAGGAATTAGGGAGTTAGAAAAAATTCTTCACGAACAAGCGAATTGACAAAGTTATGAATGTATGCTTGTCTCTGTTGGTTCGTTCTGCAACTAGTTAGAACTGCAGAGTTGAAAGCTGAGCTTATAGCATAAACTTGGGTTTTTGAGTTCATTTTGTTGCCATATTGTAAGTCGTCAACAGGTGATGTTGTTATATGTTCCCGAAGCTGTCCTTAAAGAAACGTTGTAACTTCAGTCACAAAGTTGACGGTTACCAAGTACGATGATGTTTTCACAAATTTCGTCACTATATGTACTTTGTGACCAAGTTTTTTCTAACTTCCTAATGCTGTTGATTGTTAAATCACGTTTAAACAGTGTTGTTGCCAATTGTTGAATTGAATGACTAGATGGGATTGTGACTAAGCAGCATTCAGAATTATGAGATACAGTGGAATCCGTGAGTAACGACATTTAAGAGACTATCCAAAAAATGTTGTTATAAAAATTATAACTGATTCCACTGTATTACAGTCAGTATAGTAACTATTGAATTGTCCACAACTTTAAATCTTTCTTCTAACAATGCTTTCTGCTGTTCGAGACGTTTAAACGATATCGTTGCCAACTGTTAATTCGATTCCCTAAACGTCCCAGAGAGATTCAGAGCAACAGAATTTTCCAATCGCCTTGAAATAATTAGAGAACTGTCAACGTCTTCTTTAATTCAACATTCCCACAACGTCCTTCGACGTCACAGAAACGTCGTTTCTACGCACTCGGCGGGCAAGCAGCTGATTTTTTCGCTCGGTGCCATTCTCTCTTCTCTTTTTTTTTTCTCTCTCTCTCTCTGTTCCCGCAGAGAGCGACAAGGCTGAGTAAGCGTGCGTAGAGTGCGTAGTACACGCCACGCACGGTCTTCCTCGTGCTTCGTGCTTGGATGAATGAAAGCTGCAGGGCGACCGGGAGGGGTGCGGGAAGGGAAGGGAAGGGAAAGCGAGGCGCCACCTCGTGCGACTGGCGGGAGGCGGATTTCATTCACCACTCGCACTCGTCTAGAAAGAGAAGGAGCGAACGAAGCGCGCGTTGCTTCGTCACAACGAGGGTTTGCCAGTGCGCCCACGGTTCGTTCGTCTGTCGTCGCTCGCCGAACGAACGAACGGCGTCGGAGGGAGGGGGTTGTTTACACGTGTAATCGGTCTCGGCGTGCGGTCGACGCGGGGGCCGAGGCGCCACGCTGCGGATTGCGCACGCACACGCCCAACGCCTTGAGGTGGCGCACGCACGATTATACACCTGATTACCCGGGCCGGCCATCGACGCAACCGCTGCCGCTTATCAGTTTACCTCGCGTGTCGGCCCAATTACGCGCTGATTTATCCGCGGCCCTCGGTCGCTTCCTTCCCGCGGCACACCCGGGGCAAGGCCGTCGAGTCGAGTCGAGTCGAGTTTAGTCGAGCGGGCCTTTAACGCGGCCGGGAAAAGGGAGGGAGAGGGAGAGAGAGAGGAGAAAAAAGGAAGAGAAGAGAAGGAAAAAAAAACACGTCGATGTGCAGCGACGTCGAGAGACTTGCGAGGATCGGGGAATCGTTGGCAACATCATTAGCGAGACCCGCCTCCGTCTGCACCCGGCCACGCACAAAAGGAAGGAAGACGATCATTTCGACACCTTTTAACACGATGGTTAACTTGTCAGAAACGCCGTGATCGGTTTATACGAGTGTTCCCGTGTTTTTCTTTTTTTTTTCAAAGAGAGAACGAGAGAGAAGAGGGATTTTTGAGGTTAAATAGGGGAATAAAATTTTTTTTTTTTTTTTTTTGGACTTTTTGAGAGAATTTTGATTTTTTTGTTGTTGTTTGTGTATTGTTGGTGATTTTTTTCCCAGTTGTTTATTGCTGATTGTTTGGGCATGGTTTTTATTGTTTTTAATTAATAATTTATTGTTAAATTTGTAAATATTTTTATTTTATATTGTTGTAATATTCTAAAGGGTACTGATTTTTGGTTTTAAAAGTTGTTATTGACTAAATTTTCACTATTTCTTGACTCAATTGCTGCAATTTGTATTGTTTTTGAATCAATTACTGTCATTTTAAATTTTTTTTAAATGAGTTTTACTTCTAGCTATTTTAACACAATTACCTATTCTTCAAACTCACATCAAAACACTACATTACATCCTTTACCAGGTGTCCATTCAATCCAGGCCATCTTCCAAACAGACCACCACAACAATCCCAAACTCCAAACCACCAGCCCAAACCAAACCAGCCACTCCCAACCCCAAACCCAAACCCCACACACATCAACCCTTCATTATGCCAACTCAAACAACAAACAACTTCAAACCCATAGTCAATAATAATACATGTCTTAAACAGTGCTTTTCTCACTGTTTCAAAAGAAATGTAAAAAAAATAAAAAATTCAACATTTGCTGCATTCAATTTCAAGAAATAAGAGACATAAATTGTATGTTTCAAAATGTAAACTTGTGGTTGCTTACGCTGTCAATAAAATCGCCATTTTGCTTTGCAGATCTATTTTCAAAATGCAAGATGCAGATTGGATTAAATAGATAAACGTAAAGTGATAGTTACTGTCAATTATATTTGATTGCATTGATTTTGGATTGAAAGATGAAAAATACTTTGGTTGTTATGAGGTATGTGTTAAGTCAAAGTTGACTAGGAGGTCATATAGGGGTATTGATCTTACTTATATATACAGTGGAACCCGTTTATAACGTTTCTCAAGGGAACAGCTTGAAAATGACTTTATAACTGAGTTGACGTTATAACCGAGTAACTTTGAATAACGCTTATGTAGCTGGGGAAACAAAAAACGATACGTTATAAACCGACTTTACGCTGTAACCGAGTAAGTTATAAACGGGTTCCACTGTACTAACATTTACGTTTACACGTCTGTAAGTGACAAAACTTAAAAGTCTATTATCAAAGTTTAGATGATGACGATATGCTGTCCACGGTCGCACAACTTGTCGCAAAACATTAACATGTCTCACATTTACAAATAACCACAAAATTATGAAAATTACACGATCTTAAAATAATCAAATATAATTTTTTTTTTATATGAATGTGGCTATGTTCTAACTTAAAAAATAAAAAAAGCATTAACTAATCAAAATCGCATCTTTCCACGACGCAGTCCAAGTGCAAGCAAAAGGGAGACGAGTTACAATATCCTTATTAAATTACCGTACGCCAAACAGGCAGCATAAATATCCCTTAATTACACAGACGATTCTCAGTCGTCGCAGGCGTATTTCAAACAACTGTAAATATCCCGCGTTGCTGCAGCACCAACACCGAAATAAAAGTGCGTAATTGACGTTTTAATCAATCGATACGTATACATTTTTGGGGGATAAGGTCGCGTTTCGAGTCGCGACTATAAAACGCTCTGCCTAGTGCTGGGATAACCTAAGCCTAATTGAGTCGCTGTAACGAGGGCCTCGATCTCAAACGACAAGAAGCACAAGAAGGGACTGCGCTTCCATTTCTCGATGCAGTGCCAGGTATATTTACTCTGCTTCCATCAGCTTTCGTTTATTATCGCGGTGCATGGAGGGAAGAGCGAAAAATGCAAAATGCAAACGGTTGAAATGGAATAAATTATTGCCAACAGATGGTGTTGTTATAACCTGTGTTTACATATGGTGATGGATTGTGTTACAATTAGGCTGTATTTTTAGTTTGTGTTTTTTTTATTTTTTTTTTTATGGGTGGTTCTGGGTAGGAAAACAATAATGGAATTCATATGAAGGGTATTTTTAGATTGGTGTAAACAATGTGGGGTTGAAGTGGGTTGAGTGTTTGGTTTTTGAATTGTTTTTGCTGGAGTGAATTTTTAGGTGTTTTGATCCATTGTTAAATTAATTTTTGTTTTGAATTATTTTTAATTTTTAATCAATTGATGCATTCATTAAAAATAGTGACATTGGTCAATGCAATCATTGAACCTTTACCTTTTGCATCACCATTGTTGCACAATTGAAATAATTTAATTAAAAAATTATTTTTCATCACTATTTATAACAATGCACCACACTGAATTCCTTAAAAATCCATCACCACACACCCACTCGATAATTCCCCTTATCACATTACAACCTTTAATCATCATTTTTCACAGAACTCTAAAATAAAACATCACATCGAACCAACAACCAATTAAAACCCCCACTCAAAATCATAAAACAAAAAACAAAAAATAGATAATGAACCACCCATCCACCCCCCCTCCCCCCAAACGAAACCCCAAACACAAAAAGTTATTATTATACAAGTATGCCGTTTTCGTCAAGACATAAACGTACGTGACTGAAATGTCATTTCAGCTACAGAGCTCGAGAGAAAGAAGCAGCAGAAAATAAAAAAAATTTACTGATATGTGGTGCACACTAAATTTCATTGCTTGATTGCGCAGGCGCATTCAGGGGGAGCAGGGAGGTCCGCAGAAAAGAGAAAAGAGAGAAGAGAGAGAGAGAGAGAGAGAGAGAGATAGATATCGAAGCTCCCTGCAATCCAATAAAATGGGAACGGCCTCGCACAAAGTAATTAATATTCAGTGTTTATCATATTCTCCTCGCTGCGTTTTATTCTCTCCTTCTCCTCCCCGCGTCGCATTTTTCTGCCTCTTCGTCATGAAAAATAATCATCATCTGCAATTCAAATGAGTTGCATTTTGTCAAGATTATTACCCCTTAAAAAAAAAAAAAAATTAAAATTATTTTTTTTTTTTAAACTTAAAAAAAAAAATTAATAAAAAAGGGTTAAGAATAAGCTTAAAAAAATGGTGACCTTGAATTGTATTTAGGCGCGAAATTAGCGGGGCCGTTGTAGCATTACATCATCGCTCGCGGTGAATTATTTATGCGTTGCATTTTAATATGCACGAATAATTTTCTTATTGGTGAGCGCGCCGAGTGTCGAGAGCGACCCGGGATCGCGCGCGGGACGACGGAGCAGCACAAGGCCCGCGAGCAGCCGAAAATGGCCGCCGCGCTAATATTTGCTCATCCAGCGGCGATGACAGCGGGGCCCGGTACGTATTGAAATGCAAAATGACTAATCGCGCCTGCTCAGTGGTGCGGTCGCGCACCTGCTCGCTTTCTTGCTGCGAGGAGGAGAGACCTCGTTGCGATCGGCCCAAGATGGCGGCGCTCGATGCCAGATCCCCGCACGGCCGCCGCGCCGCGCTCTGACCGCCGCCACACACTCCACTCCGACCCCGGCAGCGAGCGCCGTGCCCGCGGCACTCCCTCGCCCGTCCGCCGCATCGTGTTTTGCCGTTCGCCGTGCTCGAGGTGGGTGTCTCGACACGTGTTCGCGCACCGTTTTGCGCTGCCGAGCCGTGCCCCGGAGCGCTGCCGACCTCTCGGCCGACTCTCACCACCCCCGGCTACCTCCGGGTACCTCCGGGTACCTGCGGGAACCTGAGGGAACCTCCGGGAGCCTCGGGGAGTCTGGCGGAAAGACAGCGTCGAGTACGGAGTTAAGCCTAACGTTTCCCTCGGAGCATACAAGGTTAGTGCCGGGTTTGTCCCCCGCATTCGTGGGTCGCGGCGTCCATTGGCGTTCGTGGCGCTCGAGACGCGACGCAGCAAAGCGGCAATTAGACGTCGGGATGCGTGAGCGGTCACGGTGGTGACTCGCGCCTCGCGATCGGGTCGTGAATGGAGGAGGAGACGCAGGTAGGAACGCGAGCGAGCACTTCATTCACAAGCTCCCCGCGCTCGGTTACGTAACAGCTTAGCGACGGCCCCGCGTGTGATTCGATCCCGTCACGTCTCACGAGCCCCGCGCGCTTATTTATATTGTCGTCCAGCGTCCCTTTAAGCGTCCGTTCGCGCGGTCGCAGAATCAAGCGGTCTGGGACCCCGAACGCCATCCCGGTCCGTTTACTTTACGCGCATTTTCTTCACTTTTTTTCCCTTTTAGTGGAATTTTTTTTTTTTTTTATTTAAAAGAAGAAATTTTATTTTTCTTTGTTTTTTGTTTTTCTCACTGCGGGCGCCATTTGTCGAGGTTTGAGATTTAATTTTAATGCAGCGGTGCAATGATGAGGTTTAAAGTTGGAGGCAGTGACGGGCGTGGGGTTGTTGCAGTTTGACGCTGAGCCGATGTTGCGTATGTAGAATGTAAACAGCTATCATATATCAGTGGTAATTTTAGTTTTCAAAACTGGCATGTGTGAGACAATCGATTTGCATATTACCCCGTTCTATTATTAAAGCTGCTCGTACACAAACCTGATTTATTATTTCCTATTTTTCAAAATTTTTAAAATATTTGAGGTAATTGTTTACACTTGAAAATAATATTTCAAAATCAAATTTTTTTTTATTATTATTATTGTGGTGGAAAAATAATGATAAATAAAAAGTGAGGAAAAAAAAAATCAGGTCAGACACAGTGAGATGTAACATTTTTTTCTTCCCCTCTCTTTCTCTTCAAATTCCTATGTGGGTTTTCATGACCAAAAGGTGGCACAGGTGTCATTAATTGACTTTAACACAACTAACAAGTTATTTATGGGCTTTCATTTCTTCCATTAGCTCGTATAGAAATAATAAATTACAATCAGGCATTGAAATGTCTTGTTTTAAACGTATTTTCACAATGACTCATATGTGGAATGTGAAAATTATTATTTTTAATTGTAAATATAAGTTAATTAATATATACATTTTTATTATTTGAAATCAGTTAATTAATTATTTGTAATTTCCAATATTTTTAATGCAAAAAATAATTATAAAAGATTATAAATTTTTTATTTTATATTTACTTATTTATTGATTTTTTTTTTGTATGTAACCCATATCTACGCAAATTCATATAACTTTTAATACCAAAAAAAATCTATTAAATTTTTAAAATGTTTACGCATAAAAATAAATAAAAAATTTTAATTTTGACTTAAAAAAATTATTTTTTTAATCTGTATTATTTATAAAATTTAACCCCAAAACTCAATTAAATATAAAATTTATTTTATTTACTATTTTTTTTATACACGAAAATATGTGAGAGAAAAAAAAAAAAAAAAAAAAAAAAAAAAAAAAACAGTGCGCAAGCAACAGCTCATATTTAATAATTTATGGTGTGAGCCATATTTAATCTTAGCTGCCATTGCTGAGAAGTGGCTGAAATGACAAATGGCAAAGAGGTTTGTTTATAAGAAAAACTTATTGGAAATAGTCATCGTCTCAGATGAGAGAGTGTTGGGAAGCATGTTGAGTCATGTTTTGTGAATAGATTAAGAAAAAATGTAGGATAATGTAGTGGGAAAAGGAGAGAAGGTTCCTGGAAAAGGAAAGGAAAGGATAGGAGCCAATGTTGAACGGCGGCCAAATTAATAAACATTACTCTTGAATTACATCCCATGAATAATGATCTTATTGATCATAAAACCTTTTTGACGACGAGGAGAAAAAAAATTAAGAACAGGAAATTACATGTAAAATATATTTTTAGGAATGAAACTAGCACAAACACATTTTTATTTATTTATTTAAGTTTTACAGCTTGTCATGTGATTTATCATTCTTCGGGTTTTTTTTTTTTTTTTTTTTTTGTAGTAAATATATTGATTAATTAGCATTAAATAGGTTTAAAAATATTACTAGAAAATTGTATAAATTTGTGTGAGTTATTGATGATGACCACAAATTCAGTGGTTCGAACCCTGAACTTGGGAAACTCTTAAATGTAAACCCTTTTGGTGTATTTTATAGATTTTGAGTGTGTTCAGTCTACTGAAGTCTGTTAAAACAAGAGGGCTGCTTACTTACCACTTTGTTACACAGCTGACAACAATGGTTGCAATTGTAATCTTTACACATTTTTTTTGTTTGATACATGACACTATCTTGGGAGTTGAGAATTTTATATGTCAGTTTAATCTGGATTATTGGAAAGAATTTTTTTTATGACTTCTTGAGACAATTAAGAGATTATTGATAGAAACTAATAGAGTTTCATTTCTGGTTGGGACAATGAGATGGCCATGTTATATGAGCTTTTACAGGAAGTGACGTCATACTAGAGTAGGAATAATTATCTGGTTCAAATTTATGGACAGTAACCTGGTTGTCAATTTACACTATGAATGACAAATAAGTAAACTTATAGACAAGTTAGCAAGTCTGAATATTATTATCAACTACTGGTAACAATGTTGTAAATGTAGCAATGCTACAAATTAATTCCAATTCACTAAAAATTTAATATTAATTAATTAAGTAACATTTTTTAGTGTCAACCAAAAAATTGCATGATTGTTGTAATATTTATAAAGTTACAACATATTTTAAACTAAACACTGGAATAAATCAATTGTTTCACCAATTTGGTGTGAAGCTTGCTAATGTTGCTATATCATTATTAACATTAGGCATGGCTAATTAGTAACAAAATGTTGTTGCTTTTTTATCAGTCAAAAATTTGTGTGAATTGCCATTGTTGCTAAATTGTAAAAATTAATGTAAATAGAGACAATCAGCTTTATATTTATAACTTACAAAATACATTGTTTTATGTTTATACTGTACGTATGTTATAAGTCATTTTTTCACAAAGTCTGTAATAGTATGACAATTGCTAAAAGTGAAACCCCTGTGAGATGCTGCTGACTAGTAGCAATAGATGTAACTGCAAGTATCTTCTGTTGCACCAAAAGTGTTCAGTTATGCAATTGCTATGCATATATCAACAAAATGGCACAATATGATGATAAATAACGCAAAATAAGCCGAATGATGCAAATTTGACAGGGGTATCATCCATAAGGCTGACAAGGCTGAAGTCTAGGGGCTCCGCATGGACTAGGATTTTTGGGTACATTGGGTCCCTCTCCGGCACTTCTCTCACTAGATTTCCCTTTTCTAGTGAGAGTTTGTGTAACTTGGCATCACTTCTTGGGATTTACAGAGTATACAGTCTTTATATATTTGTTTTATTGTTGTGCAAGCACTATCACTAAATCAGATTGACGGAATGATGAGCCCTTTAATTTCTGCTGGTCCTAGGCTTCAGCCTAGTTAGCCTAATGGATAACGAGGCCCTGACTAAGAGCTCGTCAATTTTTTTTGCTGAGGTACTGCTACTTTAGCGCTCTATGTCCTAAATTAAAAAAAAAAAGAAAGTTGTGAGTAGAATTCTTCTCTTCAGAAGATCAGCAAAATGAATATAGGGCTACAGTATGTTCTGCGGCTTAGTTCTTACCGTACCAGGTTCAGGCTTTCAGCTGTTGTGGGGCCTCAAAGTACCTAAAAGCCTAGGGGCCCAGCCATGGGTGTGGGTTAATACGTCACTTGTTCGTAGTATTGGGTTTTCTCACTGGGGGGGGGGGGGGGCATGGAAAAGTGATATTTCTAGTACTACTGAAGTACCTAGAATTGGCCAAAGCTGTTCGGTGAGTCTCCATCAACGAATAATTGAGTTAGTGAAGTTTTGCACAAAGTTTATGTTGAGTAATGCAAAGATAGTGTTTATTTCAACATATTCTTAATTGTATCTGTTTAATTATCTGGTTTCCTTGTCCTTCTGCCAAGTTTCATCACATTTTAGAAATAAATGTGTTTCCCGAGTTTTTAAAATGGCCACTTTACCACTTCCTGTGTCAAACTTGATACATCTTTTCACACTATCCCATCATCGAAAGATTCACATGTCGTTCCATTTTCCATACAACGCATTAAGTAAATGAAGGAATTTAAAAGTGATTTTCTTTCTCAGAGCGTTGAAATTGCGACATGTTCCAATTCAGCCAATAGTTTACCAATCTTTTAGATTGGTTCAATTCGACTAAAGGGTCCGGCAGTCGAACAAGACATTTGTTTAATTTTATCATGTCGTTCAAACGTTGCTATTAAGAAGCAGAATTACAGTGGATGATGTTTGTGCAAGACGATTTATTATCACTTCCTGCATCTTGGCCTATTTTACTGCACAGAGCACGAGATTTTATTGCCTGTACCGAAAAATAGGAGTTCAAGTATCATTAGAAGTGACCCACATAGTGAGTGATATTTGCTTATGCTGAATTCAGCCCAGTTTAGAAAATAAAAATAATTTGCATAAAAATGTTTTGCCAAAGCGAGAGAGCGAAGGCCATAAAATTTAATTATATAGTCTAAGTCTTTTATCCCCTTAATCAGATTTCTTGGGAAATTTAATTTTATATGTATGAAGTGGTTAAAACTGAAACTGAAATTTCCACAACTTCTTTGTTTGTGACTCAGCGACGTCGATAAGGAAAAAGCCTTGAACCGAAAGAATTAAAAAACAATAGTTTTTCTAAGCAAATGGCTTTTTTAAGGTGTACTGAACGTTGTTACATTTTGATTATATTGTTGTCAAGTGTTGGTGTTTTGTAAACAATTTTTTTCAATATACTTAAATATTGTTGAAACATTATAGAAACTAGGAATGTTAAAATAGGCAATTTGTCATTGTTGAAATTCCACATTTTACATTATTTTAATATTGAAACAATGTTAAAATTGGAGTGTAACAGTGTTTAAATATGTAAATAGTGAAAAATTGGCATTTAATATTGTTTAAAAATTGAAACAAATAGTAATATTGGCTAACATCTTTTAAAGTGCCAGTGTTAACAATGCTGAAATTGCTTTACAACAGGGCCGGCCTTACGAAATTGGCGGCCCTAGGCAAAAAGTTTAATTTGGCGGCCCTTAATGAGGACTACATGAGAGCCAGTCAATCAAATGCAATAAATATTAGGTGGGAGGGGCGGACAAACTCAAATGTTATCGATGAGATATATGGGATTAATGGAATTTTTGAAAATACGTAAAGATTTTTTTTGATTATATTTTTCAAGTTTTATAGATTTTTCAAAATTTTAGAAATTTTTAGTGATTTTTTTAAGATTTTAGAGATTTTTCAAGATTTTTAAAAAAAATTTCAATATTATTTGGGATTTATGTAACAGATTTTCAGAAATTTTTGGTGGATTTTTGACTCAGGATTTGAGATTTGAAAAGATTTTTAAAGAATTTTTTTTACGAGATTTTCGAGTTTGTCCGACCCTTCAAATAAAAGTGCCACGACCAACGACTCACAGGCTGATACCTGGCAGCGCAGCCCAGTCAGTAGAATCTGCATCGGCACCCGGCAGCCCCCTAGAGCTGGCAAATTGGCGGCCCTAGGCGGCCGCCTAATTTGCCTATGCCTAAGGCCGGCCCTGTTTACAACATTATTTAAACATTGTAAACAACAATTCAAACAACAATTTTATCCCACTTCCGCTTTCAACAAACAAAACTAGGCATTGACACAAATTAATAAAAAAAAAAAAAAAAATTGGTGTTAGCAGTCATTATATATTTTGTCGGCCATTTTGTATTACACTTCACAAATTCTCCAACTCAAAACTCGAAGCCCAATCATTTCCATAAACATAAACAAGGAAAAACCTTGACCGAAAATATAATTAAAGCATGAAATATCTTTCCGGTGTTTATCTCCCACAAAATTTTATTTATACAGTTTTCTATTTATTTTTCTGTTTTATCTGAGCCCCTGTTGCGAGTAAACAAACGTCGCCCTGATAATCACGCAGGAAAAACCAGACGCAGCAGTTTAAGAAAATAAACTGTCACTCTCGCCCAAGTGCGTCGCTACATTAATTCACTAAAATTAAACGAACGAAATACTCTTGTTAAACCGAATCACCACTTGTCCTTTTTTTTATTTTAATTTTTTTTTTATTTTCTCAGACGAGGACAGATATAAATACAGTTCATAAAACAAACAACAAAAAAAAAAAAAATATTTTTAAACCCAGTACTTAAAACATGTTTTCGAACTTGAAATTATAAGTCTTTTGTACGTTGATTGCACAAGGTTGCAGCAAATAACTGACATTGAAGGCTCAATAAGATTTTTTTGCGTCTTAGAAAGAAGTATTCGTTATTGAGTAATTTTTTTTATTTTTTTTAAGTGTTGAGGATTAGTTTTGAAGTTAATGAAATTGATGAATTTGAAAGAAATACAGCATTTCACATGAATAATTGCGTACTTGAATGATATTGTGATTAAACAATGATTATATATAAATATATTATTACCTAAAATTATTTCCTGAATTATTCAATACAATGCGAGGTAATTGAAATTAAAGTTTGTATTATTTCAAATTTGGGCGATTTTATTTTAGTCTTATGTAGGGTTGTGATTGTTACATGTAATGTCGTTATTTTGAATTGAAAGTACCGTAATGATATAGTAATATCTCACAAATGTTACTAGTTTCGTTACGGTACTCAAGACTATCAAATGATCAGACTATCACGTAATGAAATTTTAAATAATTTTATCCGCAATAATTACACATTATAAAAAGTCACCAGTTATAAGGACAAAGTACATTTTGAATCCAAAATTTGAAGAGAAAAAAATATATTTAGAATATTTCGAATTGGTCATGGGACGAATTAAATAAAAAAAAAAAAACCTCTTAATTTACAAATACCAAAAGCCAGGATTATAATGTGCCTTGAATGGCTTTGAGAATTCTCCGCAACAGTACGAATTTATTGATCCAATCCTGGCTTTTGGTATTTGTAAATTAAGAGTTTTTTGTGGTACGACATTACGGTAACGCGTAACTGTAATAGAGAGGTTGTGAAACAGCTCCGATATCGATATCGATATCGATATCGGAGCTGTTTCA
>JAQFZP010000542.1:0-32726 GCA_034695745.1 Geophilus truncorum
AGCGTCGTAAAATCTCAATTTAAAAAATAAATAAATAAATTTATTTTAACGATTGAGTTTTGTGATTTTAATTATAATTACCAAGTAAAAATTTGCAAATACTATAAATTGATTTTGGAAATTTCTTTAAGTTTAATTACATAATCTCTTTATCGAATCGAACAATATAGCTTGACATAATCAATCGATAATCCATTTTGTTTGGAAGTTTAGTTCCGAGTCCACTGATATTATAAAATAAAATTTGAAATTGAAATTATTATAAATAATCAACTCAATAATCAGAACTACTTAAATTTTGGTGAAGTTCATTACTTTGTTTTGAAATTAATTTTCCACTTCCATTAGAAATAGTTGATCACTTAATCACGCAAAAAAATCCAAAGACTGGCGGGTAAATTTAAATAAAAACAACAAAAAAAAAAAAAAAAGAAAGAAAAAAAAAATAATAATAATAATGAATCAATTTTCAAGTAACATATTTATTTCTCTTTGATTCCTTAATAAAATTTTACAAGTTAACATAACTTTACAACTTTATTCCCATCCTTTCATTTCTTCTTCAAGATCTTCGGAGTTCACAAATGATTCGTCAACAGAACTGAAAGGAGGTAAAAAAATTCAAAACAAGAGTTAAAATTTATTTTCAATTTAAAACAAACATCAAAACTTACTCTATCATCATTTCTCCGCAATACAAGCACTCGCCGGCGATTAAATCGTCTAATTCGACCCTCAACTGATCCATCGATGCACCCAACTTCTTCACTTTCGATGCAGCGTTCATCTCATCGCGATTCATCTGCGACATTATCTGTCGGATTTCTCCAACCCGCTTCTGTTTGGCATTAATCAAATGAGGCATCACTTCGGACATGAGGCATTCCATGTGAAACTTGTGTTCGCAAGGAAACACGTAAAACCCGTGCGTCAAAATGGAAAACGAACAAACGGCACATTTATCGTTTCCGTGCACGCGTGTGAATCTGTTGCGAAACGCTTGAATCTCAGCTCTGATTTCCTGTGCACTCTCGGTTGCATCCTTCATTTCCTCCTGCAAAATGTCGATGTGTTGATTGTACTCCTTCAAAGACGAGCAAATGGCTTCTTTGAAGTGATCGATGGTGACAAAATCCGGGAAAAACGGTAAAATATCCTCGATTTTGATCAAGTTGCACTCTTTGAGAAACTCCATCGCCTTTTTAATGTTATTTTCTTCCTTCACGACGTGTTTTGCTGTAAAAATTTAAATTTTTAATTTATTTTTAAATTAAATAAAATACAGAAAACCTCACCGATTTTGAGCCACAGCTTTTTCCGCAATTCATCGTCATCTTCCGGTCTGTCGGCGTTTTGTTTCGCCAACTGTACGTCGACTTTTAACGCCAAATCGACCGCTTCCTCATATAAACCCATCGCTGCATAAATCAAAACACACGCTTTCACGTGTTTATATTGTGAACAAATCCTCAATGCGTATTTCAGGTCGTAGCAAATGTAAACAGAATCCTAACAATAATTTAAAAAGTATTTAAAAAAAAAAGAAGATAATTGTAGATAAATTTCGTTTTATACTTGTCCTTGCAACGTCAAATACGTCATTAATTTTTCGGAATCAAGTTTAGCGTATAATGAGAGAAGATAATTGTGAATACTGGTATCCTTGTTGTCTAGTTTGTTAATACAGAATTCGAAATATCGAATTGCTTCCGCTTCCTGCGAGTTGTTCCTTCCCTGATCGCACTGAAGCAACGCCGGGATCAATTTCGTCGGGTTCAAACGATGTTCTTGGCTGATCCAAATGCCGACCGTTTCTTTTGGACAATTTTGCATCAATACTGGCGAATACTGATAAAACAATTCCGGATTTTTCTGGATATAAATTTAAAAAAATAAAAATCAATTTTATGAAATTTTTATAATTTTTTTTTTACAACAAATTACGTATTTTTCCAGAATTTCCAGCGCTTCGGAAAAATTCCGGATGTCGATTTGATACGAAATTAAACGTTCGTAATCTAAAAGTAATTTAAAATTAGTTTTTAGGTGATTTAAATAAATAAAATTGAGAATAAAATCCAACCTTTCATTAGAGAAGCGACGAAAATCAACGTTTCCTGATCACCATGACTAGAGATTAGGTTATAAACGACGTTTCTGTTGACGTTGATACAATCGACGACTTTCTGCTTTTTCAGAAAACTGTGAAACTCGTCGATCAAGGCTGTTATTTTCTCCGAATTTCTCTCGCCGGAGTCTCTCAGCGTGCCCAGTTGGTTCAAGTACAGCTCCATGATCCACGTGACGATCATGGTTATCTGAGTTTTCTCTTGCGACTTCAAACCGATCAATTTCTCGTTCAAAAACTGCTTCAATGCCATTGTTTCGTCGATAGCAAGAAACTTCAACGCAACTTGCTCGAAAGATGCCTGAGTTTTTGCATATAATTTCGCACTTTCGATAAATCTGGAAGAAAAGAAAAAAATATTATAAATCAAACAAAATAAAAATAATAATACCAATAAAAGTACAAAATCTAGAAAAAATTTATACTTGTTCTTATTAAACAGCTGTTCGGCCTGGTGCGTTCTCACTTTGTCCAAATTAACAGGATTGTTTTGCGAATGCTGTTCGGCCAAGGCGAAATCTCCTTTGTCCATGTAAATTTGCCACACATTTCTAGCCTCGTTCGTAACATTATACGTAAAAACAGCTCGTTCGGAATACGCGTAGATTTTCCCATTTGCGATGTCTTTTACGATTCCGATCATTTTCCCATAGGTCTAAAATTTAAAAAAAAAAATTAATATTTTACATTTTTAAAGTTTTTTATTTTTTAAAAAATATTTTTAGTATCATATTACCTCTACGAAAATATCCTGAAACACCAACTCTTCATTTAGCAAACAAATCACCTTCAACCGATCTTGAAACAAAATGGCGACATGAAACTCGAGCAACGCAATAGCGATGGGCCGCAACCGCGAGTCTTCATCCGGGTAATAAATCAAATTCGTGTCTTTCGTCACCGAATCTTTTCCGGCTTTGCCCGAACAGTCGATGGAACCGTGGTAAATCCCCGCACCAGTCATCCACGCCATGACCGTCGGGCATTCGGTGACACTTTTCAGAAAAACATCCAACTGACTGTAATCCAAATCGCCCGGCAACTCGTAGAACCTCATCGTGACGTTGTTGTAGTTGCTAAAAACATTTAGAAGCACTGGCGGCTCCGAGTTCATCGCAACGCCACCTAGGAATTGATAAAGTCTGTTGGGCGTAGTCGCCAGAACGAAGCACTCGGTGTCGCTGTTCGGGTATTTGTGCATTTCCAAACTGGTTAAACTTGAGCGAACATCGAAAACCTAAAACACAAATTAATAAATTGAAATTAAAAAATACATAAAAGGATTTAGACTTGTAAATATTTACTTGTCGCCAGTACGATTCGATGTTGCTCGAGAACAAGTTCCAGTCATCACCGAAAGAAACTTCCGTTTCAAATATAGAACCTTTATTTGTCCCGAAAAGAATCGGTCCCGTGCTGTTTTCCTTGAAATTACACAAATTCCACGCAACAGCTGTCAAAATGTGACCCTAGAATGATAATTTAACCGATTTTGACACTTTAATGAGTTTTTTAAATTCGAAATTACCTTTAATTTATTCGTTGGTTTGGGTTTTCTTGAATTTTTCAGCAGATACAACGTGTTGTTGTTCAGTTCTCCATCTTTTCCCGATAAACTGACCACTAAATGCTGTCCCGTTGGATCCAAGAAGAGTTTGTGAATTTTAACACCCATTTGTTTCTCCGGAAGCTCGATTTCTGTTTTTATTTTGAAATAAATTAACTGTTTTTGAGTTAAATGTCAATTTTATACCGTCAACAGACTTAATGTTCTTCAAGTCTATTTTAAATAAGGTTTTGTGCGCGATTGCTAACACCAGTTGATTATTTCTGACAGTCATGTGAGTTACTGCCTCTGGCGGCCTGTAAAATATATTTTAAAAATTACTAAGTTAATAAAATATGTTCACGATTGTACCTTATATCCATTTTTATTTTTCTAAACATGGGTTCGTCTGATTCTAAGCCGACGTTAATAAATCCAGAAGTGCTCTGCAATTGAAAGTGGTTTGTTTGTGAGAAGTTGCAATGGTAAAATGTAAATAAAAGTTGAAAGTTACAAGTTCCGGTCGTGAAATTTTCTTCCCTCCTCCACAATATGCGGGTTTTTGGGAATATTTCTCGTACTGGTCAAAAATATTAGCCATCTTTGCAGAATTGGCAAACGAATGGTGCAAGTTGTTTATCCAGTGGTCGCATACACGCCCACTAGGCGACGGCCATTTTAAAATTATCGATATCTAATATGATTTTTATAAGTGCTCGATAATTTTATTTTTTATGGAAGAAAAGGTTTGAGAGTTTTGTACATGAAAATAAATTTATTTCAGAAAGAAGATGATCTTAATTAACGTTGATTACCTAAAATAAATTTCATTTCAAACAAAACATCAGTGCATTATACTGCCATCTATCGCGTGTTTTTTTCATAACTAGAGGCTGTTAACTTCAAAGTGTATTATTTTACGACTCATAATTCAAAATAAATTTACGGTTTACAGTATTATCAATATAATAATTAATGCATTTGGTTAATAAATCAAAAATAAAGGAAATAAAATATATCTTCTTTGCTGAAGTCAAACAGGGTCTAGACGATGTTTGTTTACATTTTTCATCCTTAGAGGTCACCCATCAAATTGCGAGAAAATGGCAGAAACTGATAGCGACGCTGACATAAATTACGTCTTTTACTAGACAGAAACTCATTGACAAGCCGATAATGGCATTGATTTTGATATTTCGGAACGATGGAATCCATTAGATCTCGACGCGAAGTGGAAGATGTCGGTGTTTTGGCCTCGTGCGACTGCACCTCGTACTGTTATTTCGCACTTGCAGTTGTTTTGTTCACTGTTGGGATTGTCATTACAGTTCTTGCTCTGGACGAAGCAGGTGGCACTATGCTGTCCAATCTCGGGCACATGTGGCTCGTCGGGCCCATTTTTATTAGCTCTGGTTTGATGGTGGCTGTTAAAACTGTACTTTATTTGAGGAAGAAAAATTTCATGGCGCTCATTTGCAGACAACGTGCCTGGCTTAGGGTATATAAAATATTAAATTAAATTAAACAAAGTGTTTTTTAAATTTTGTTTTCAAATAATTTGATACTGGTGTCCTGTGACTGTGAACCGTATTTAATTACCGTACGTGTGTAAGTGTATACATTGCTAGTTTACAAAGATTTTTTAATTTAAATTGGAATTTATTGTGTAATTTTCAGTTTAAAATCACTTAAATTGTGTTTGTTTCAAACTTTGTTTGTTAATGTTGCACTATTTTTATCGGTTTAAAAGGACTAAACTGTTAATCAGCTGATAAAATAATTGTTTATCACTTAAAATGACCTTTAAGTTTAATATTTTTTTACTTTTACAACTGATTTATTTTTGTAAAGAAAAAAAAAAGTAATTTAAAGGTTAGCGGCCTTGAAAATTGTGATAACATTCATAGCTGAGTGAAAGTACATGAGATTTATTTTTACTTTTTGTTTTCTTTAGGAATTGCAAGGATTGCAACATCAGCAACAACAGGAATTGCAAAGGTAAAAAATAAAACGAAAGAAAAAAATTGAGATTTAGTGGCGAAATGATTTATTTTTCTTCGTTTTGAACTAGGAATCCCAGTGTTTTAACATTGCCACCGTCTTACGATGCAGTAGTATGTGAATCGACTCCAGTGGAAAGGAATTCCAACTCGGAAAACTGCACACCTCAGCATTTAGAAGAACCGCCGCCGCCTTCATACGACGAAGCACTTTTGTTAAGTCAAAGGCATCAAAGAAACTTAATCATTCCAACGCGATCAGTCAGGTGAATGAATCATATTGATATTTTATTTCTTACTTAAAGGTCAACTGAACTGGATTATTATTAAATATGAATCCATTCATCACGAACAATAATTAATCGTCGCAGAATGATTTTCAAACACGTTGAAATTTGGAAAAACCGATCGCGAAAAATGAATGTCAAAAGGAAAATGGATTATGGGAGCGATTTACGACGGCTGCTCGTGTAGCCGGAATTGCCCGCAAGGCCGCAATGCTTTCATGCCTTTCATTGTTTTTCAGCGACTGATCCAAGATTTAGTCTCAGAATTCCCAGAATTTATTTTTCTTTTGACATTCACTGTTTGCGATCTTTTTTTTTTACAAAATTTAACGTGTCAATAAAACATCTGACGACGATAAATTACTTGTGATGTGTTTGTGACGTGTAGACTCACATTTAATACTAACTCAGTTCAGTTCAGTTTATAAAAAAATTGGAAAAAGACGTTAAATTGAATTTAAAGTGATACCTGATTTTAACATTTTTTTCTGTTTTACGTCTTTTTTTATTTTTATTTTGCACTTTTTACACTGTCATTCAGTCACGGCCCTTGACTCACGGGACTGTTTTATCAGCTGGGTACGAATAACTGGTGAAAGCGTATTTTTCGTGTTGTTACAAGATAAGCAATCGGTTAATATTGAACTTGGGTTGACGAACTTTAATTTACATCAATAATAATGTTTTTTTTTTTTTTTTTTTTTTTTTTTTTATCAAAATTGACAATTCACGTTTGCCATAGATTCTACAATGCCCTTTAAAGTTAGTTTTTTTTTCGATATCCTGCAAAAATAAAAAAAAGTGCAATAACAATTTCTTATGAGACATTAAAGTGCAACGATTGAATTTTGCGAGTTTTTCCATCAAATTGTCGAAACATTCATTGAATGTTTATGTTATCAAGTTGACGAGCAAAGTAGTTACCGGTATCGTACATATATCCACGAGTACCAAGTGCTTTGAATTCCCAAGTACCACATCAAGTTTATTTACAGACCACAGACAAAATATTTCCTACCCAACATTAACAACTTTTACACACCATTCGAAATTCATAACTTTCTTCTTATCAGACAGAAATGTTTACCCATTCCATCACGGTCATTAGCGATAAACAAGCGCGACTTGAATCGCTTTAAGCACAAATTTTTATTTCCTCATTTTTATTTTTACTTATTTCTTTTTTCCCCCCCCTTTTGTCGATGTTCAAACAAGATTTATCGGGGGGAGGAAAAAGGTTTTGACTTTGTGAAGACAGGTTGTGCTCGCTTCGATAATAACGGTGAGTTACGCGAGTAACTCATCCCGCTGAATTGCTCATCCAGTCCTGTTTAACTGGTTGAAGCCATTATGAATGACCGAGCGAAAGTCCTTTATGTGAACGCAAAAAACTTTTTTGCTCAACAAGTGGAAGGGCTTTCAAGGTTGAAAAAAGAAGAATAGAGACTGTAATCTTGGCTAAGCGCTTTGAATCTTAAAAGAGCAAGGGAAAGTGAAGGGTTGGCTGCTTTTTCAACCTGCCGATCGAGGGCTCTCGAGTCTTGGTCGAGCATGGTTCGAGTTTGAAATTCGATTAAGAAATAATTATTTCTGAAATTAGTTGCGTGAAAGGTTTTTTTTTTTTTTAAAAAAAAAACCCTTTTTGGGTCATTAGTTGCTTGTTGTGACTGAATTTCTGGGAATGAGCAGATAAGGTTTATCTGGAGACGAGATTATCAGGTTTTTTGCTGTGGTTTGAGATTAGTTGTAATTAGTGGATTCACGATATGAGAGGTGAATAACAAGATATGATTGCATAAAGTGATGATATTTTGTAAGATTTATAAGGTTTTGGATGTTTTGTGGTGTTTTTGTGATGGGAAACAGACGAAAATTGAGTTTGTTGTTGTTTTTGTTTTTTTAAATGAAAAAAGTTATTTTATTTAATAACTGCGTCACTAAATAAATAAATAAATAAATAATGGAGTTGTTTTCGCGACCAATGCTGTTGGATGAGGTGTATCATTTTCTTCTGTACATATGAGGCATCTTCTTGGAAGTTGGAACTTTGGAAATGTAGATATTCGTGGTAAAATTCTCGCAGTGTTGCAAATAAGGGTTTTTTGTGATTTTTTTTTTCAAACAATTTTGGTGTAAAAATCAATTATCGTATTTTCTCAAATAGCGCCCCCATGGTCTACAGTCGAGTCCGCTTATAACGACCTCAGTTATAACGACATTTCGCTTATAACGACATTTTTATTTTTTCCCACCCTAACTCAAGCAATGCTAAATAATCTGGTTATAACGACATTTTGTGGGCGGTCCCTTAAATGTCGTTATAAGCGGACTCGACTGTATTTGAAAAATTTATTTTTTTCCAATTTTTATCATATTTTAATCCCTTATTTAAAGGTGTTGTATGTTAATTTTAGCATTATTATTATTATTGCTAAAAACAATGCCATTCGGGGGTGCGTTTATTGAGACCCACGCCCTACTTGCAACCAGTACGTTATTTGAGAAAATACAGTACAGTATTTCCACTTTTACCAAAACTTTTAAATATTTTGACTGAAAGTATAAATCCAAGTTGTTTAATTCTTTATTATCTATTTTTTATTTTCCAGTGACTACGTGATTGGCAAAGATTCAATGGTGTGAGCAGAGGAAATAATATACAAGCACAAATAACTTGTACCTGTATCGAATGGACTTCGTTATCGGTTTGAAACTGCAACAGTCGCTGTTTTGTTACGCTGACATCTTAAAACTAACCTAAAGGTTACTCTGATGATTTTTTTTTACATTTATGTTTATCTTTGTATATATTATTACAGTGGAACCCGCGAGTAATGTACTCGCTTATAACGTAAACCCCGTTATAACGTTAAAAAGGTTTGGTTTCTACACATACAAATTCACTGGGTTATAACGTAAACCCGGTTGTAACGTAACAAATTGTTGGGTCCCTGCAGTACGTTATAAACGGGTTCCACTGTACTATCATTACGATATTTTATATTTTACATTTCCATTTTGAAATGTTCGTGCAAAGTTTCCACAGAAACAGAAATCCCAAAAACGAGATTATTTTGTTATTTTACTCAACATTTGGAATGGGGATTTGTTTTTTCCAGTGGAACGAAGATCGGAGAATTTAACGAGAAATTGAAACGCTTAAATCATTGTGCCAAAAAATTATTATTATTACTATTATTATTATTATTATTATTGTTATTACTACTAATACTAAACGGAGACTTGTGTACGCAACTAATGATTTTATATCTATTTTTCTTTGTACATAGAACTTTTTTTTTTTTTTTTACATTATATTTTTACAAAAGTGGAATTGAATGCTACATACTTGTCTAATGAATTCTATTATTAAATTAAGATTTTTTTAATGTTTTTTCTAAAAATCATTTAGTGAAATTCAAGAAATGGTATTTCAGCAAGTGTAAATTGTGATGTCCAAGTGGCGAGTTTTGCTGATGATGGCCAACACCTGTTTTGGCTACATGTAAAACGTCAGAAGAAAAATGAAGGAAGTGAAGTATTTGAGTAGGAGTAGGTCAAATGAAATTATCTGCTATTGAATTGTAAGAAATAGCTTCTAATTCATTAAATATTAGCCAGTGCAGATTACACTGGACACTGGTCAGTCGCAGTTAAGTCTGGTTATAAGAGGACGGTCTAGAGATGTAAACTGCTTTTTTACAAGAATTTTTAAAAAATTATAAAACATGCTACAAATAAAAAAAAGAGCTACGGTAAAATGATTATAAAATGTGATAAATCATGTTCAAAATCATCAATTACCAACTTCATTGCCGGCATTTTTAGCTCTTGTTTGATGAAAACCAAATCACGAGATTTTGTTTGGGTGTCGTCTTGGTTTCACTTTCTTAGAATTCTTATTTCAAATTTATGTCACATTCTTATACAGAGACTAAAGTTTGTGCTAAAAATCACAAAAAATTTAACATATAAAAGTGTGTACTAACTGTAAGTGTGCGGAGCGAAAACGTGACGAGTTATTCCTCACAGCAAATCAGTGTGTTATAAACTTGTAAACAAAGGCTTTGGGAATGATGCAATACTTTTTTGCTTTGCCCACTTAGTGCACACCTTTAAAAGAACAGGCTATAGCTCTTATAACTTATAAGCAGTCTGAGTTTTAATCCAAAGCTCTTTAAGCAAATTATTTTAGCATTAAGAACAGGAAAAATAATTGGGGATTTAAAACATGTTTTTTATAAGAGGGCTACTCTTTTATCCAGTTCTCTTTTAAGTGGGCTCGACTGTAAGGTTCTGGAAGTGGATTCACTAAGAGTATAACTAACAACATCATTGTAAAGTAAAGCTAGCAATGTTGCAAATTAGCAATAAAATTGTAATTTACTGAAGACTTAAAAACGATTGCTAATTTTCTAGAAATTTTAGCAGCATTTTTCTGTGTCAACCATTGAAATTGCTTACATTTTGCAATATTGTTATGCAATATATATAATTATTGCAAATAACAACAAATTTTGATTGTTAACTCTTTAGTGAAATTAAAAGTTAGTGGGAAATACCTTGATCAATCACTAATTACAATTGACCCATTCCTAAAGCGAGGTTGGCTACATACTGTATTCGCAGAGCATTTTGTTTTCAAAGTCTCTGAATAGTTTGTAAAGTACTTTTAGAACGTAGCGAATGACGTATTCAAATAGAAAGAACGATAAATGAGAAGCGTATCTTTCTCGGTGCTTTTATTAAACCAAATAACTGTACGTAGATATTTTGTTTTGCTTTAATTTCAATTTTACATGTATTGTACATAATTATTATAATTCTATTAACAGTTTTAACTTGTTTTTTTTTTTAAACAGCCAAGAAAAAATATTATAGGAACTGAAAAACCGAGTTTAACAAAAATAGTAATTTTGATTTATGATTATTTTTTTAAATTAAAATAACTATAGCAAAAAACCTATGAAAATGAAAGAAAATATTGCTGTATATTGTAGTCTTTGCTAAATATTTTTTGTGCTAGGTTAATAAACAACATTTTAACATAAGTTTTGTTGCGTTTATTGAACCGCAGGAGTGTCGGATACGAGTATTTTAGTGAGGGCTTCAGAGATCTCGTGTTGTGCCTCGATTTGAGCATTTTGTTGGTCATCTGGTTGTGCACTGTCATTTGCATCTTCACTTCCCTGAATCCCTATTAATAATTTAGAGAAAACAAGTTTTAATGTTGTACAATGTATATAGAAATCTAAGTAAAATATGAAACAGTGCATTAGATTAATTAATTAAAGGGCACTTTTTATAGCTCTTCTAGAATTTCGGATTTTAATGCAGTACGGTAGTAAGTGAGTTAGTTATATGCAAAAGTGATCGACCATGGGAAGAGCAGCAGTAATTTCATTAGGACGAGCGTTGAAAGGTTAAGCTTATATGTAATTCGTTTGTTTTACGTGGTTTTTTTTTAACCCATTGTCAGTAGAGCCCGGAATTTTATGCATTAAAAATTCAGTTTTATGTTTATCAGTTGTCCTATGTCCGGATATGAGGGAGTTAACTGTAATAGCAAATTAAAGTCTGTTGCAAGTGTTCCACAGTCAGAGAATGTCGTTTATCAGTTAAAGTACATTTAAATCGAAAATATATCTCTCAACATCACAACTTGTAACTGGAACATATTTAACATTAGTAATTTCGGTATTAGAATAAACTTCTGCTAATGATTCGTCAGTTTTATCGCCATTGAGAGCATCTGCAATTAATTTTAACATGGAAACCTTTCATTTTTTCCCAAAACAGTAAAAAACCTTTAGCCATTGACTTCCTTCTTGGTGGAACTATGGTCATTTGCTTTTCCAATTCCTTAATTAGACTTACTGAATCGGAAATTGTAAATTTTGTGCATTTTTCGACAAAAATGAAGACTTATGCATTCTTAGACAAAATAACTGTTTTATGTCATATAATATATTTTATGAATTTATCTGGGCTCTAATTATCAGTTATTTTTAATCAATTTATACCTTTTTGATAAAAATGCCAATGTACCGTACCGGTATGCATTTATTCGAGTTCTAGTTATCATTATAACTTGAAATTTCAGCAACTGATTTTCTCGTTACCTGATTCGTCTTGTTTTTCGGCACCGATTTGCTCTTGAGCTGGTCCTATTGCCGCCACTGTGATCGGTTCTCCATCTTCGGGTGGTGTATAACTCGCTTGTTGTGGTAGTCTAGAATTGCCGGTGTAATACGCCGGTGCAGGAGAACACACGTCCACCGGAGGCAACGTTGGTTGAGCAAGTAAAAGCCGCTTCTCATCGACGCTCAGCTTTTGCAGATATTCGGGGTTGAGATTGAGCAGTGACGGCAACTGGTCGGCTCTCAGGACGACCGTGTTCCCGTCGATGTGAAGGTTTCCCTCTTCTTCGCCCTCGTTCGGATTGCTTACGTTGAGTGCTATCTTTTTCAATCGGCGTCGTGTGCGACACATTTCGAATACTCCCATATACAAGAGACCGCCGATTGCCATAAACATTGGACCCATTACTAATATGGGGTTACGACGACTAGCTGCAAAGAAAAATTAAAAACAGCTTTAGACATTTTTTTTTTAGAGACAAAATTAATTTTACTGCATTGAATATAGTCATGTAACTTTAATATATAAATTCTAACTCACAACGATTTTAATCAATTATAATGACATCATCTTTGCACTTACCTTCTACAAATGCAAGTGCAACAATAGTTTGGAATAATCCAATGAGAAAGAAGAGTGTTGCCACGAAGCTGAGACAACACATGGTACAGCATTTCGGCTTTTTGGGTGGTAAAACTGGAAAGTTGTATCCATTTTCGGGTAAAATTATAGTGATGTTGCCGTTCTTAGCCATGTTGGGTTGCATTTTTATATCACAAGTCTAGATTATTGGTGGTTAATAACTATCATTTCTTCTGAAAAATGTAACTTAATTACTGTTATTACTACTTTTTGGTTTAAAAAAATCACGGTGCGTAATGTTAGGTTAGGTATATTGGATAAAAGTTCTAACATTGATGTTGCTATTTGGTAAATATGTTTACCAAATGTCTTGTGTGGTAAAATTAAGAAATTCAACGTTGCTATGCCACTGCAAAGAAAACGCATGTTTTTGAAAATCGAATAACATTTTTCATTCAAACTGTAAAAGTATCTATGGCGACTGCTTTTATTTTTTTCTTCTTTTGACGTTACAAATCAAGAATTCACTCAAAGTTTATTGAATTTCTCTATTTTAGTAAGTTATTAGTTTTAATGTTGTTTGTGTGACTTTCAGTGCATTGCAATTTTTGTTTTAGATTTTTTTTTTTGTCTTTTCTTTATAGTAGGTATTTATGATCTTTTAAAAATAATAGATAACTATACTACTGTAAATATTTTAAGATTATATTAGACTTTTATTAATTGAAGAAATTAAATTTTAGAGCAATTCTAATACTGAAGTGTAAGTATGTTGTGAATAATTAAATTCAATTTCTGCTGATTTCTAGATATGGAACAGAAATGAATAACAAATCAACTTTAGTATGCTTAATTAAAGAATTTACTACCAGGATGAAATTTGCGTGCAGTAAAAGAATTATTTTATTGCATAGAGAGAAGTTAAAACTAATAAAAGTAACTCCTGACTGTAAAGAGGAGATTTTCAGTAGTCTTAGCTTCAGGTGTCAAAGTTAATGTTTATCATATTCTACACATTTATGACCAAAATCAAACATTTAAATAGCATAACAGAAGTACACAAACACCCTCGCTGTGGAAAGTGAAATTTGAACCTTAGTAAAAGATATTCCACTTTGGGTTATGATAAAAGTTTATAACATTTATTCTCAAAAATAAATGTAAGCATTGGACGTTACTCTGAATTTAAGACTAATTGAAATTTAAATTAAATATATTTTACGTTAGTTTTGATAATTCAGATAACTTAAAACCTATAGTATAGTTCAAAAATGTAAATGTCAATTTTTCACTGTATATTCGATGTACCGGTACTGCAGAGCAGTCACATCAAGACTTGCAACGTTTAATTTCTGTCATTTCCCGTAAATCAAGATTTTTCACATTTTCAAATATTAGAAATTACCAATTACTGTGTGCTTTTACATCATCTATAAACCACTTTTGAAGTATCACATCACATAATACGTAAAATTACACATGAGTTTAAAAACTCATGAATTTTCCTCTAATTTAAATTTTATACACGAAATTGGTGCTGACAAATCCAGCAATTACTATTTTGACACTTTACCGTACCTTTCACAACATCTATTTGTAGACTTAACCCACGACACCTAAGTCCTAATCCCTATTATAAAAAATTGTGCTGACATTTCATACATAAAACAATACAATCAATAAAAAAATTTCCACTATAACGTACAATTTAACGTCATCTTCTAACCAACCGTAATCTGAGTGCTATTAACACTAACAAAGACTCATAACATGTAATTATTTCCAACTTACATTTCCTCCGCCAAGTAATTGTGTGGTCAGGTCAGTTGCACACGTCCACAAGTCTTTTGACAAGGTGCAATGTTTACGTGTGTAACAGGTGTCACCTTGACTACAAAAACGCACCACAACAGGTGACCTTACGTTAGAAATGGATTTTTTTTTAAATAAAAAACTCAATTTACTGTAACAGAATTGTTATGTTCCGAAATTAAATGAAAGTTCACTCAGAAAGATTACAATTGATATTTTTAATTGAAATCCGACGCTCGATGGCGGTTACAGCGGTCTTTAATAACAAACATATTTACATTGGAAAAGACACAAAAGAATGTATAAATACAGCATGAATCATTTTTTCCAATTTTTGATTTATCAAAAAAAAATTATCACAAAAAATACAACAAAGATATACTTCACAAGACATTTTTGTTTTTTTTTCTTTCTTAATCAAGACTACAACATCAATCGAATAACGTACGACATCGTAAAAGAATACTAAAAAATTTAATTTAAACGATTTTGGTAAAATGGTTCATAATTTATTTATTTATTTAATAATAATAATAATAATACTTTAAATAGTTTTACAACAGTCTCCATTGAGAAAAACTGTTATGACTAAATTGATAATATCAACTACAAAGTTATAATATATAATTAATAAAATAGAAAAAATAATTTATGCAGTTTTGAAAAATTATTTTCACTTTTTAACGACTAATAATAATAATAATAATAATAATAATAATAGTGAGAATCATAATAACCATAATCATAATCATAATAAATGTTATAAAAAAAATTCTAAACATGGTTGTTGATTTTGCTACGTTGTTTTGATATTCATTACGAGTAACAAATTGGTCATTTATCGGTGTTTATTAATAGAGTTTTGCAAATGGTTTGAAATGCCTCAGCAGCACTTGAGGTCGGATATTTGTCTATGAAGCTGTGGCCGTCTTCGAGACATTGAGCTAGTTTGACGTCGATCGGGACACAACCTGGTGGAAAATTATGAAATTATTATTGTCATAATTAATAAATATTTTTAAAAATTAATTTACTGTTAGTGAAAAAAATTTTACCCAAAAATGGAATATTTGCTGTGTTTGCAAGACTTTCTCCGCCGCCTTTGGAAAATAAATTTGAACATTCCTTACAGTGTGGGCAAATGAAGCCGCTGAGGTTTTCGATGACACCTAAAACTGGTATACCCGTTTTTTCACAGAATGTAATCTCGCGACGAACATCGTTCACTGCAACTGCCTTTAAATTATTTAAAAAAAAAAAAATCATTTAGTGATTCTAGGATATTCAAACTCAACTTTACTTGAGGTGTAGTGACCAAAACTGCGCCATCGGGACGAAACGAGTTTAGTGTCTCCATGACAGCTAAATGCTCATCGGATGTTCCAGGTGGCGTGTCGATGATCAGATAATCGATGTCGCCCCAATAAACGTCGGTCAGAAACTGTTTAATCATCGCTAAATAAAAAGAAAATAAATCCAAAGAAGTTTTTTTTTTTTTTTTTTTTTTAAAGAAAAATACCATTTTTCTTCGGTCCACGCCAAATGACCGCATTGTCACGACTGGCCAGAAGAAACGCGATCGACATCACCGAAAGTTTCTGCTCTTCGTCGGCAAACACTGGCACCCAACTGGAAATGAACGAAATATTTTATTAATTTCAAAATTTAAAAATTTTTTTTTTTTTTTTACCCTTGTGGACACTGATGGACATCTTTTTTCTCAACGTTTAGCATCCTCGGAATGCTGGGCCCGCACAAATCGACGTCCAAGATGCCAATCTGTAAATTAAGTTGTATTTGAATCAGTTTATCATTGTGATTTTGTTAAAATCTCGTTCTAAAAATGTTTCTTTTCTGTGACTCTTATTGATTTCATATGTCCACAGCACGCCTTAGCTGTGCAAATAAAACCGATTCCTCGATGCGAATGTTTTGTTTGCATTGCCCTGGCGTTTTATTAAATTGCATTTCATCAGATTTCTGGTTAAGTGTGAATTTATCTTAGAAAAAAAAAGCCAAATAATAAAAGATAATTTAAAAAATATTTAAAAACTGATGAAATAACTCAAGTTTTAACATCATTTAAAATTTTATGCTAATTTTTAACTAGGGATTTGATTCTTGTTTAAATGTAAATGAAAAAAAACCCAAAATTTTAGAATTTTTTTTTTTTTTTTGAATCAGCACTGGTCTAAAATTCGGATTAGTTCGTCATATTCCTGACCCATTCCTTGCCGATGCACAACCCTTTTTCGAAACTAATCAAGACTATATAGTCTTACGTGATAGAATTAAAATTTTTTTCACCTTTTTTCCACTCAGTTTGAGTGTCATCGCCAACATTGTGGCCACTGTGCTCTTGCCGACGCCACCCTTACCGGACAAAACCAAAATAACATGTTTCACGCCTGGTAATATCGAATCTGCAACGACAAAAAACGATTCCCCTATTAAATCCCACGTTATTTTAAAAAATTTAACTTGTTTTAAGGCATTTCAGAATTTTTTCAAAATTTCTCATTGAATCGAGCTCGAGCCTGCGCGTAAACAAAATTTCAAAATTGAAAATTTTTCCCCTTAAACTGTAAATTTCTGGTCGAGATCGACAGGATCAGTGTAAAATAGCATTAAATCAACAAATACAGTAAAACAACTATGATAAAAGTGAATTAATCTGCGTAAATAACGGTTAGAACAGCACATGGTTTTACCTTCTGTCCTCGCTGCCATGTTCCTTTTAGTAACCGTCACCATACTGCGCCACTGATTAATGAGCGCCGTTTCGATCCGAGTGGGAGCACAAGTGAAGTGTGTGTGGTTGATGTGAACTTGTTTTGCTTGCATAAGGGTAAACAGGTTGGGTAGCCTGGACTTGTTTTCAGTTCTTTCTTCGTGTTACGTGGTTTGAAAAGCTCGGGATTGTATAAGACAAGGAAAAAAGTAGTAAACAAAAATAAAAATAAAAATAGGAATGAAAAAATAGCGTTTAGATACGCTTTTCAAACTGCTTTCAACTTGTGTCGTATTTAATTTCAGGTTTGAAAAAGTTGTAATTAAAAAATAAACTATGGGGATAATTTAATTTTAAAATTGATAAATAAATCTGTAGGCTTCACGTGTTATTCAGGAGTACATGGTATATTGGCTAGATTCTTCTTGTAATGCAGGGAAGGAAATGTTATTGTGTATTTATTTTAAAAATCAATAACATTATAACAATGAATTATAACTGATTTTATATTTTTTATTTACTACTGAAAACATGGAGAAACTCAAACCAGTGTCATGAAAGAAGAGAAATTTATTTTGTAGTCAAATTTTTGCACCTTACATTATTAGCACAAAAAAAAATTTCATTATATTTACAATATTATGTTTACAGTTTGTTCATTGTTGTGATTATAAAATACTTTATTCAGTTTTACAATCCCTAGAAAATAAAACGTATAAAAATTTCACATTTTTTGCACTTATCTTGCTGTAAAAGAACAACAAAAACCAGTTTTCAGTTTTTACAGATTAGAGTTATGTTATTGTTACATAATCATCACATTGTGCTGGTGAAGTAATGATATTCAGGAAGAAAATAAAGTTAACCAACTTTTATTCCAAACTGAAGAAGTTGAGTTTCGGGGTCATATAAATAGTGTCGTTACTGTAAATTATATACGGTACCGTAAAATAACCAATTTTCATTTTAATGCAATCACAGTATTATTTTAATGTAGTCATTATTGGATTGAACACCCATAACTACTTTGATTACAGATATGTGAGAGATGAGAGATTGAACTTCACTGCCATAATCATAAACCTCCAAGGCAATTTTCTAAAAGATAGTTATATTCTGATTATAAACTCCATTTAATCAAAGATAAATTATTGAAAATGGTTGCTCATCAATTAACTTTAAGCAAAATTGCTATGAAGCAAGTACAGGGATGTAAAGCTCAAGTTTCATGACCTTCCAACACTCATCAATAGTAAATTGAGCATTGCTTAATGTCTAATGATGATTACTATGAGAGCAAAATATGAATTTTTGATTGCCAATATAATTTATCTAATTTTTAGTGCATGAAATCATTTAATAGTGCACTGCACTGCTTTTATCAAAACCATCCAAATTTTGTATCTGAAACCGAAATCTATTGAGAAAAACGATCACAGGATATTATTGATTTGATTCTGGTTCCTATTACAACACATTACCTTTGTTTACAGCTGAAATGCGATCTTTCAATGAAATGATTTCCCAGTTACCTAACTCGTGCTAAAAATACGACTCATATTCCACGTAAACAAAAATGACGTATCACAACAAACTTGTATTTCTTTATTTACAGTAAAATAACTGCACATCAAATCGAACGAAATTTCAATTTTTAAAACGAGACTCTCTGAAAGTTCTAATAAAAGCAGAATAACTACATTTGATTTTATTTATTTTATTTTTTGGCTGCACACTTATTTTTCATGTACCTAAATATAACTCTTCGTTATGTTGCAAGACCTAAATTCAAGCCAACGTTCAAGTTTCACCACATTTTATTTTATTCAACAGAAATTCTTAAACTTAAGCCAGTTTTTTTTTTTTTTTTTTTTTTTTTTTTTTTTTTTTTTTTTTTTTTACAAGATTTTAACTTTTTCTAATCTCTACAAGCCCTTAGATTATCACACAACAATTACATAATATTTTTTTTATCCAATAAATAACTTCTTTAAAAAAAAATTAACACATATAAAATATTTAAAAGCAATAAATTGTCACGTGAACACAATTCACTTCATCTTTGGTTTTACAGTATGTGAAACCTCGATCAAATCCTCGTCATCATCAACAACAACAACTAATACCGTCATTTTGGGAAATTCAAAAATAAAGAGAAACTCCCCAAATCACAGAAAAGGAAAAAAAACAAAAAAACAATACTAGAAAAAAATGCAAAATAATCATAAAAATTACTATTTAATACCATCATCTCACGTGATTTGCAAATTCAAGATGGTGGTGAACGTTTTTGGTTCATTTTCAGAGTCAGTTTTCTCTTTTTCACATTTCTCATTCGACGCATCTTTCATTTCAACCTCCGGTGTCTTATCGGTCGATTCAGGTGCAGTCTCTTTATCTCTCTCATTCCCTTTGCCGTTTTCGCAATTTGGCGTCGACTTTGTCTCATTTCCCTGATTTTCCGCCACTTCCGTCATAGCCTCAGCCTCTTCGACCGTTTTCGACGGCTCTTCTTTAGTGCTCGTGTCCATTTTCTCCGCTTCCTCTTTCGGTTCCTGTTCCTTCTCTTCACACTCCATGGGCGTCTTCTCTCTCTCGGAAGACGGCTCCTTCTTCTCGATATTTTTCCCTCGATTCTGCGCTTCCACGACATTGGCTTCCAGCAGGTGAATGCACTCGTTCACCTTCTTAATGGCTGCCTTCCTCGCCTGCCTCAGTTCACCATTACCCTCTGCAACTATATTGTCTAACTTAATTAAATGTCTGGTCAGCATCTCGTCCAAGTACAAATACTCCTTGTTGGCTCTGGTTCCCTTGAACTTTTCGACCTGCGGTCTGAACCGCTCCAACTCTACTAAAGTAGTTTCTATCACATTCATTTGACTGGGTTTCACCAGCGGCGGTGGCGGCGTGGCTGGTTTCACTTCCGGTGAAGACGACTTTGAGCCATCTTTCGCGTCACCATTCACTTGCATTGGAATGATGTGCACGGTGGATTTGCCCTTTCGTGGAACGGCTTTCGGCGACTGTTGTTGCTGTTGCTGTGGTTGTTGTTGTTGTTGTGGTTGTTGTTGTTGCTGTGGTTGTTGTTGTTGTTGTTGTTGTGTTTGTGGTTGTGACTGAGGCTGCGGTGATGGTGACGGTGACGGTGCCTTAAAGTTTGCTTTCTGGCTTTTCGCGTTCGCCTCCTGATGTCCAGCCGTCTCCTCGTCGCGCGCTTCGACCCTGATGGGAATATGATGGACTTTCGGTTGTCGCTTGGCGGTTTGCGGGTTGCCAGAGTTCACCTTGGACGTGACCCCGGCGTGCTTCTCCACTCCGGGTGCGGGAACTGGCGAATCGGGCTCGTTGTCTTCGTTCGACGGCGTGCTAGATCGCGACGATCCCTCGTGCTTCACCCGGATCGGGATGCCGCCGTTGGCGTCCATGGACCGAAAAAAGGACTGGGTGCCCGGGCTTCCCGACTGCGGGGTCGGCGAGTGCCGGGAGTCAGGAGAGAAGCCGCGGGCCATTCTGGGGTCATCGTCGTCCATAAAGCGCCGGTTGCGAAAGAACGGCTCGTCGTCCAAGTTGCGCGAGCGAAATGCTGGTCTCATGTTGGAGCGAGGAGAGTCGAAAGAGCTGGAACCAAACTGCGGAAGAAATGAGATAATGATTAGTTTTTATTATTTTACTTATTTTTGTTTGTAATGGTTTCTAGTTTCAGAAGAATGAGTTTTAGTAGTTTCGTCTTTTAATTCTTTCGTTCCATGTGTCTTGGAGATTAGCCAATTGCAGGTTTAAAGTCGTGCAGTATATTGTGGGTCAATTGCAGAATAATCAATAAGTGCACCAGTTTATTTGAATTATAAATGTGCGACATTCTTCTAGATTTCAAGATTGTTTTTATTTTTTTTTTTTTTTGGAATGCAAAGAATTCACTTGGAATTTTAAAAATTCTACTTAGGAAGTAATGGTCTTTACAGTACTGTTAATATCTGAGAGTTTGCAATGCACTTAAACGAGGAAAGAAAGTTATCTACATTTAAGATTTGATTATGATGTCAAATCTCAAATTATTCAATATCTTAGTTTTTGATGTTTTTGAGTTTTTTGAAAATGGTTTTTAATGTACAAATGTGAAGAAAAACAATTTTCCAAAAACTATAAAAACTTAAAAACCAATATATTTAATGCCACTAATGATTTGGTATAAACATAGGCTTCTCTGCAAAGCTACCAAATAGATTTATTGACCATATTTACACCTTCATAACTGTTATTTTCTGATTTAACTTTCAGTTTTAAATTTACTACCATGAGTGGCCACCAGACATGAATGTGGAAAATTTTTGAAATTTACTTAAAACTTGGCTGTAGATCCACAACAAAACCTTAAATTGGATTTTAGTCATTAGAAACTGAAGTATAATAAAAACTAATTTAAAGTTTAGTTCTAAAATCCACAGTTGACATCTATTGTAAGAAGCGTTCAAAAATTGGCTGCATTCATCCCTAATGGCCACAATCACCTCATCTTACAGTACGGTATATTGACAACACAAAAATTAAATGCCAAATACAAATATTGAATCTATGAAATCTGATACTTTAGATATGGCTATTGATTTTTATCAATGTCACAATTTTATCTGAAATACTACAATTTGTTTCAGTTTGAGATGGATGTAAAAAGATATAGAATCAGTTTATCTGCAGCTCAGCTTTACCTATACAATCCTTTGGAGTCAGACAGAGTGCAGAATCTCAACAGTTCCCTTTATAAAATGCTCAGTCAAACACATAAAACAACAGTCTATTAAATGGTGTATTTAAGTGTACAGCAAACCAGCCAAGTCTGTGTCAGAAGGTCATGTTCTCTCTTTGCTCTTTTATCATATAATTGCTTGTCCCAGATGCATCTTTTCTTCAAGTATTCAACTAAGACATTTTTTTCTCATAAGAACATGCTCCAAGAATCTTGTTTTGGGTTGGCAACTTATCAGTTGCAGTTTTGATTTTAGCCTGATGTGGCCATAAAGAATAAATGGGACAGTAAAATCAAGTTAATGGGTGTGTTGCCATATACAGTACAAAGATACCTGTGACCTTGCTTCCTCGAATCAATGGAAAATTTCTACTAACACGTAATTGGATTAGAAATAGAACTAAATCGTAAAATACCAGCTGGTTTCCTGTCCGAATTGTTCCCCAGAATCCATACCACAGTTCCATACACAAGGATAAACCCCAAGTTATTATTATTGTGTAACAAACATTAATGTTGAGTAATAATAACAACACTGGCCAGTACAAAAAAAAAACCATCTAAATTAAGTAATTTATCATTATGTAATTCAAAATATCACTTACATAAGGAGCCAGACAAAACCTGTCTGATTCCTTTTGACTTAAACATGTCAGTTCAGACACTGACTCCTAAATTCAAAGGAAAAACTTTGAATAAATCTATTTTTACTGCACATCCTTTTACTCGCTCGAGTAAATTTATTAACGGAACTATTATTTAGTCTCGTTCGCACGTTTTTCGATCTTGATGACATTTGGCTCCAGCTGTTTTCTGCTAATTCCTAGTCAGCATTGTAAGATCTCTTCAACAAGTCCACAAACAACCCAAACAAGTTCTACGTATTCTAGACTCAAGTTGTATGTCTTTCTTTTCGAAAAACGGTTTTGTGAATTATTCTATCATCACTGGTGTTACTATTAGTTTTATGACAGGTGGTGTATGACCATAGCAGTAGCTGGCGACCTTAAACAACATATCATCATCATCATCATCATCTACGTATTCTAACTTGCAGTACATTTCTGCGCACAAAATAAGTGACTTCCCACACAGAAAAATTTATTTGTCATAATATTTCCACAGATTGAATTTTTTTTGAGCACGAAATATTCCATAAGACAAATCAAGACAATTCTCGAAATTTCCCAAAAGATATGACTTGGATGTCGCAGATGGCCATGTGTGGTCTTCATTAACTCCAGGATTTGTTAAGAATGTGATTGTTATCTTGTGACACAAGTCGTGTTCAACATAAGTAACCAGTGGTGACTCCTTCCGGCCTTGCGTAAACCGGCAATGGTAAAAAAAACTCCGTTTATTCTGCCTTTTAAGATAAACCTTCGAGTGACTCATGACACAACACGCACACACCACATGCATAGACTATTTAATTTAACTTCTTTTTCTCTCAACTGTGGCTAAAATTACTGTTCCAGCACAAAGCCTACTTTACGCACAAAGACTACTTCTCGAGACTACATACCCCAGATTTGTTTAAATCAACACATCGTTGGATAAAATATAGGAAGGGAAGTTAGTAATGGAACAGCTTTTTTTTCTCTCACTTCACAGGTGACCTACTTTTATAAATATCTATGCATTATGCAATTTAAACTAATTTCTCTCCCATTTCCTGTCACTTTTAGGCTTTCAAGTTGAATTAAACCCTACAAAAGTCTAGACCTGAAACAAGCACCTTTTTCTTACCTTTTCCACGCTGCTGGCTGGGGGGGAAATGGAATTTTTATTGTGGGCAACTTTTTAAGTTTTCAAACTCCAATCAAACCCTCTGACGTGGGTTCGGTCACGTGAATGAGGAAATTCTTGGCACGGGAGCAAGCTGATATGACTCAACTTGGCAAAGCAATGAGTTATCTTGTCAAAAGTATGTTGACTGCCCGTTTTGTAATAACAGGAACAAATCAAAACAAATAAGCGGTATCAGCTTGCTAATTGCTACCGGAAATTGATTTTTCACCAACAATTAGCGTCGTTAACCAGCTAATAAAGTGTTGAAAGGATTTAATGGGAGTAAGGAAGCCTATTTTGACTCACAGAAAAGTCAGTGTGTTTTAGTCTAGACTAGAATTTTCTAGTTTTTTAAAAATTATTTTCAGTTTAAGTATATTGATCTTTTAAACATTCACTTTGTGACTTTGAGGCCGATTACACCAATTAATGTTAAGTTAACTGGAATTAAACCAATGTTAAAAGTATCATACCGTATTGTTAAAACAGTAGCTAGTATGACGTAATATTCTAGAACTTTTGCCTAGTGGAGTCATAGCATCAGTTTAAATTTTAACCTTTGTCGATGCATCTGGGTAGCATAAACAGTGATGGAAATGAAGACTCGGGAACAACTTATTTAATGACAACGAGAAAAGAACAACAATAACCAAGAATAGCATATCATTATTATAATTTATAACAATTAACTCTAGAAACAAACTAACTCTATGTAACCTAAAACTATGACAAACTATTTTCTATAGCGGTGTTATAATTTTTTTTTGAATTTGATAACTCCACTTTTATCTATCTGTCTATCAAAGTTATGAACTTCGACTTCTTACCCACATTATCTAATATAAAGATGTTTTAAATGTAAGGTTACATTTCATATTCATAATTTAAACATTACTCATCGAACCTCTAAGAAAGCTCAATTCCCAATCAGTCATTCTGAGACCTGTTACTTGTAGCCTAGTTTTATAAATGATAACCAACTGAGGGGCAGTCAATTACAACTAAAAACTCATTTCCTGAGTATTTTAAAGCATTCGAGCATTGTTTTTGGGTGATGAGTGTGGCATTTTCATGAAAACTCGATGGATTAATCCACATTGAGTCAATGAAAACTTAATTTTCTCATTGTTTTAAACGTGTTAGAATCAGCTTGACCTGAATAAATGGGATTTTAATCCATGTCACGACACCCTTTAATGGTTTATTCAGACTATAATGCATGGGAAGTGATGCTCTGACCTTGAAACTGTATTGATTTTCACAATGGTTCGTGGAATTGTTACCTGTGACGCAATAACGGTGATGAATTCGGTGTAAAAGTGGTGTTAGCATTTTTTATAATTGACAAAATAAATGAAACTAGAAACCAACCGAAAAAAGAAACAGGAGTCTGTTTCTAATATTAGATTTAAAATGTACTTACTCTACTACTGGTTCTGGGAAAAGTCCAAGATGGGTCGTCGAATCCGAACATGTCAGTCGAATCGGGTGAAACGTCTCCGAATAATGTGCTGCGTGGTTTGAAACGACGAAAATTTGATGAGAATGGTCGTTGGTGAGACATATTTCAACCCTCTTGGAATGTTCAGAATGCTGCTAGAAGTTTCGCGACGGCTCCATTAAACTCTCAGCCAACCGAGATGCTGCCTGTCATTGACGTCATCGCAGTACAGTTTTGCGATTTTAGCGACACCGTGCGCCAATACTCGGAAATAAATTTACCACTTCATTTCCAATTCAAGGGTTGTCATGGTTACCACTTCCAATATTGATTGCATTTAAATAAACTGTAGGAGGATGAAATGAATGACCGATATTTTTAAGCCGTTTTAAAAATAACAAATTAAATTAACTGAAAAATGTTAAAAGGGTAAAGATTTGAGTATTTAATAATGATTTTCGACACAGCGGCGCCAGGTGATGGTAATTGGAAGTTGTAGATGCAGATTTTCGCCGAGAGAACGAGTGGGTTTGTCCAAATCGAGCTCGCACTAAACAAGCCGGTTATTTCTTAAGTCACCACATGCACACATCAATTTGTAGTTAATAAATGGTGACGTTGAGTGACGTCATTGAGCAAGATGAGTCGTGCCGTGCAGAGCAGCATCCACCACATTCGACACAGGAAGATGAGGTTCAAATGAGGGTAAATACAATTTTACAAAAATCAAGCTTTTTATTCATTCAATCCGCTTTAGTATTAAAAAACACGGGAGTTAATAGAAAATAATATTCTAAAAAGAGGAAAAAAAATGCCGGTGTCATTTAATCAATTTTTTCCATTTTATTCCAGACGACAAACGGCCTCTGCCGGGATGTGGCGACATCATGAAAAGCGAAAATTGAAAAATTAAAAGTGATAACCGGCAAAAAATTAATTATGCCACCGGAAGTGGGCTCTGGGACCCGTCCTCGGCTGAGAAAGCGACTCGTTTTCTGCGTGCAGTGCACCATTCTCAGTTTCGGCGGCGTTCTGGCGACGATAGGCGTAGTTTTGATCGTGTTCGGCGCGTGTTCCTTAGCCACGCGGCCTTGGCCACCGTCCACCCACACTTTACTCACCGTGGTCGGCGGCGGACTGTTTATACTCATTTGTTTGGGACTTCTCGTGTCTCTCTGTCTGTGGACCGGCACCTGTTGGCCTCTCACGTACCCGCGACGCCGTACAATAGACGAATCTCCACCTGTGATTTTACTCGACGCTGTGGCCACTCCGTCGATGTCCAAACCCAGAAACGAACCCAGGTATGTAACTATGACCAAATGCAGTGCAGAGAAGCATCATTTAACCTAAAAAAAAAAAAAAACATATTTTTAACACAAAAAAATTTAAAAAATTAAAAAAAAAATAAAAATTATTATTTCAGGTATTTATCACCTGGGGTTTACCGGAACGTGGGACCGGGCGGACTATACGCCCCATTGGCGCAAGAAGAGGAATTAACTCCATCCTTACGTTCGTCTTTCTACAGTGCGGATGAATTATCATAAAAAAAAATAAAAAAACGCTACAAACAAACGAAAAGTTCGTTGTTGTTATTGTGTAGTCTAGGGCTCGACATTGCCATTCAGTGATTCAGCAGGTGTTGTTGTAAAATCTAAACAAATCATTTTTTATTCAACTTATTATAAGCCTTTTAATGCCGTATTATATTATATGAAGATATTAATTATTATGCATTATCATTATCACTGCCAATGCTCATTTGTAAAAGCTTTATTGTTTGTAAACGGATTAATAGGGGAAAAATGTGTGTAGGGTTTTTATTCAGGAGAATCGATTGTTACAAATGAAATTTTGATATAGAAGCAAATGTTGTGGAAGTTTTTGTACGAATTATGTTATAAATATACACTGAAAAATTAAAATAATATTAAGATGAAATTTCGTGAGAAAGTCCTCTTGTGTTTAATTTATTTTGGTACACGCCCTGCTGGTGACATCTGTTGGTGGAATTGATTATTTAAGTGACCTGACTCGTTTATGGTTGCAGGTTTGGATGTTTTTTTTTAATTATTACTTCTTTTTAATAATTTAAGTTAATTTAGTTGTTAGTTGAGGTTAATTTTGTTGATTTTGCTTTTTCTTTTATAAGTATTTCGTGTTTAATTTGAGGATTGTTGCAAGAAAAGGGCATGTGGGTTGCTCCACCCTTGCACATGGCAGATCCACACCCATTCTTAATTGGCTAGTAAATAAAACAAGAATTAATTGTGGCTATTTGCTAGAATTTGTTCTATAAAGAGAAACTATTAAACTTTGGATTTTAGTTAATCTTTATTTATTTATTTATTTATTTATTTATTTATTTATTTTTATTTTATTTTTTTATTTTTATTAATTGAGAAAAGTTTTTTTTTTATTGATTGATTACTCATTTCTACATACGCAGTAACATTTACATATTTGGACAGTTTTTTTATTTTAGAAAATTTATATGCACAAAATTATATCAATTACAAATGGAATTGAATGAAATTTAGCTGAAACAGTAGGAGACAATTACAATGAAAGAGAGACAGTAGCAAAGGAAAAAAATGCGATCGATAACAGTTGCAAGTGTAATCCAATCGTCGGTTGGATTTTTCTCTGATTCTCCTTCTGGAATTTCCATGTTATCATGCGCTTCATGAGCAGTTAATAAGTTTGACTCCAGCTGTTAATAAAGAATAATTAATTAAAATTCCTTTTTTTTTTTTTTACTGCAGCCCATGTAAAATGTTTTCTAAGAAATTATTTTCATAATGTTTGGTTCAATTGAATAGCGGAATTCACTTTAATTTAAATTTAGGTTTTGTATTGATTATTGGTAGTAGGTCACATCTCTTGCATTGAAGCTCAAAGTTGAATGATTCATACGGTACATTAAAGAGAAATTCATCATGTTTTTATAAAGAAAAACGTCAACTTACACTCTCTTTGGCTTGTGGAAGACATAAAATCCACCCCAATTTTCCATGCAGAAGTCGCATCAGGAAGTCTGATCTCAATGAATCGTCTTCAGATTGTGAAAGGTTGTAGGTCAACATTCCCAAAACCAGAGACAAAACGGCAAATATCAATGACACAGATAAAAAGAGCACTGAAAATAAGGAATTGGTATTTTAAGAAAATCAACTTTAAAACAGAACTTGATATCACAAGAATCAAGAGTTCTATTGTTGCATCAGTCCTTGTAAAGGATTCTTATAGGATGTCAAGTTTTTCAATAGGTTTGTAGTTTTGTAAATTCTTATAAAATATCACAATTGTGTAAAACTATAATTTACAGGTTCGTATACACTCTAAAAAAATAAAGGAGTGATAAGATACTTTTTTAGGTACAAAGACTTGTCCTCATTTAGATATCTTTTAGGAATATAATGCTACATATTGCTGAAAACGCATTATTTCACTTAAATAGTTGTATGTCATTGACATTTCAATAATAATTAAAGTTTAAAATGCATACAACTTTCTCGGGCTAGGCTCAAAGTTGCAATAAAAAAGTGCCATTTCCCACCTTATTTAACAAGGCGTAAACTACAAATAATAAACACTCTTAAAGCATCAAACTATCTGACAAGATAGAATTTTGTAACTTTACATTTTAATTGCCACTGCTGAAAGACAGATTGATCATTTGGTAGGTAGTGAAAATTACCATTAAAGGAATACCGGTAACTGACATCTACCTTGTCCAAAAAATGGTATGCAGTTCACCTTTACACCTTTATAGTTTAGAGTGTAGATTACTGCAGATAACTTCCTATATGAAAAAAAGGTTCCAAATTGAAAGAATGCATGTAGTGTGTGATAGATCTTAGGATTTTTTTCTATTGATTTCTACAATCTTTTTCACAATAGATTTCTTTATATCACCTATGCCAGGTGTGTGTTGGAAACTGCCTTCCAGCATAAACTGGAGATGAAGCAGTAGAATAACCAAGTAGATCATATTGAATACAGACAACGTTAACTTCTCTCCAGCCATCGGCGGTAGCCAAAATCCAATGAGAATAAAAACCATTACTGCAAGAGACGGCAGTAAAAACGTGACTGTGTAGAAAGAAGAGTTCCTGTAAAACAGTTACAGTGAGTAAATATTTGCCTTCAGTAATTTGCAATACCTTTGTAATTGCATGTGATATGTAACATCCGGGTACGGTTCTGCGCAACATGAATAATATTTTTCATTTCGTGCTACATTTACAGATGTTATGTCCCATTCGTGATGTTTTGCTTTGTAGTTCTCAAGTGTGTCCTGCAGTTGCACAAAGTAATTAATAAGTGATTCAAAAGTTAGAAGTTTTGATTGTCTGAGCTTACTGATGAATCGTTGCTGAATAAAGCCAAGTCTACGTTAAAACCATCATAGGTCCAACTGCCAAATTTAATTATACACTGGTGTTCGTCGTAAGGAAAAGATCGAAGATTGTTGAATGCACAGGTGAATTTTATAGTAACTGGTGGTACCCAGAGAACAGTCCCGTCCATGTATAGTATTGCTAATGTCGGACCGAAATCAGCTGCACTGTCTGATGTGGCACTGCAATTAAAATATATCCACATTGTAACAAACTCATCAGCTAGAGCTCGAATTTTTATGCATTAAAAATTCAATTTTAGGCACTAAGTTAGGTTAGGTTAGGTTAGGTTTAATTTGTAAACTTAGATTCAGCAAACTCGAAAACGGCTATTACTGATTGTATACGGTTATATCCGGTTTCCACAGAAGACTCGAAGGTACCCTTAGATGCGTAATACCGCCGAAGTTATCTTTGTTCCATTTAAATGAATTGTCGTGCCAAGTCTAAAAAAACAAATAATATAAATAAAATAATAGGTCTGTTTACTCAAAATTATTCATCAAACCATTCTAAGCCATCCATTAGTATGCACATAGCCCTGTTTTTGATTCTAAACGCAGTAAAATTAAATGTCATTTATTATCCACATAAATAGATATATAATCTACTCACAACTTCCAATATGTGTATAATTTGGAGTCCGATTTTCAATTTGATGGTTTGGTTTTGATATTCAACTGGCCTTCTAGTTAATTCACTATCTTGCCTGTGAAGAAACAACTGCTCGCGAAGTTTCTTTTCATAATTGATCCGACTGGCCGCTAAAATGATATTCTGAAACACTTGTAATGGAGGTAAAATGTCTTTAGGCTGTGACAGAAGAGGTGGGATAAATTTACCTAAAGCCAGTTGGAAGAGTAAGCAGAGAATTGTTATGGAAGAAATAGGAGACATGGCACTGCGCAGGGGATAGCAACATTAAGTGATGTAAATGTGCCAGGACGCAGGAAATGGTCTAACTCATACTGAAAGGAGATAATTGAAAGACAATTTATTTGATAATGGTCAGTATGGTCCCTTATAGCATTAATAGAATTTATTTGGTAAAAATGATAAAGTTTTGTTTGAGTTTGTGGTGTGAGGTTGGAAGACTGTTGTCAATAAAGTAGATGAGCAAGTGTTAGAAAATAGTAAAATTAATTTTTAATCTGAAAAGTTTTGACTAGATACATTTTGTTTTTCATTTGGTTGCTGCCATTCATAATGTGTTATAATCTAAAGCATTTTCAAGTACCAAGAAGTCGGGTTTATATTATATGTCAGGTAATATCACCTTTGTAGTCATTATTTACTATCTTAATTTCTGTTTTTTTTTTTTAACTTTGTCCTTGTAAAATCTTATGGATGCTAATTACACACTAAATCGTCAAAGAATATCTTCATGATGTTGAAAGCGAGAATGGTATTTCGAAGACCAAACTTCGTCGTATCGCGGCGGAAGCACATCGCCCGGTCGGTAATCCGCTCTGGAAAGAAAATTGTGTTTATACAGTCAAGTGGAGAAAAAATTTTATCATTCTTTTACCCTGAAACAGGAGCGCAGCGGTAAAGAAACGGCTCTTCGACGGGTCTGTCTTGTTGCATGCAGCCGTGAGGACATCTTTGAGTGGAAGAACCAGGCAGAATTGTAAGCGGAAATTCCAAAACACCGTCTTCAGATACAGGGCAAGTGGCAATAGTGTGTCTCTGCAACGCTCTTTGTCGACGCTTGTTAGATCGGCGAACGTAACAGTGGATCGATAGCAAAAGAGTGCTCACACCACCAAGCAGTATCCCAATGTACACGAACACAACGTATTCGTTGTGGTTCTGACTGTGTAAAACGCCACCGGCAACGGCTAAGGCAAATCCAACCATGATGCAAGCAATAAAAATCACCTGCATGAAAAATAAGAAACAAATTAAGTTATTCGTTCGTTGATTGCACTTGTTAATGAGTAGTTTACCTGCAGGAAGTAATAGCAGCAAAGTTCACAGCCGAATTGGACTCCTGGGTCGTGGCATACTTCTCGGCGCACTCTGACTTCTGTGTATCCTCTTTGCAGCGTGTCCCAAGACCTAGGAATGTGATGCGATCCATCAGACATGGCGCAGGCATTTCGCCTGCACAGCACTGGACGGCGAGCAAACGGTGCCTGTAAGAAAAGAAAAGAATTGTTTTTGGTCAGAAAAATTAGTTTTGTGCAATTGTCGAAAAGCAGAAATTTTGTTTTGAAGTAGCATAAAGGATAACTAAAATCAAAAGGAGGGAAATCTCTTGCAATTTTTGACTTGTCCTATATACACATAAAAAGAAGAGAACCAATTTGCACTTAATTGTCTTGAGCTGTATACATTTTCTGTCTGCTTTTGCACACTTATAATGATGTAAATTTATACCAAAAAATAACTAAAATACCGTAGGTATGTCTAAAGATTGTAAATTTACATCCAGTATCGTACGGTACAGTACCTATGGGGTAAGTTTTAAGGTGGGTTCCCACTTGTGTTCACACTTGCACTTAACTTACAAGTTAAGAAATTAAGGTGGATTATGGGAGTCAAAGTTTTCATAATTCAAAACAGATTTGAATTATGAAGTAACTTTAACTTTACTTCTTAATTCAGCCAATGAGAAGCAACTGTTTTCAATCTCATTGGTCAGGCTGCAGCTGCACAGTCGCATTTGTTTGATGTTGTTGTGGAAGATGTCGCCATTTTGTTTTCTCGATCTAACATGATTGACTTTGATTTCAAGCATTTGTTCGCATTTTTGTGCCAGTTTATGTATTATTGCGATGAATGCAAAGCAATACGCTCTAGTAGTAAGTATGAACACAATTTCTTAAGTTACGTTACTTCAAGTTTTAGTTAAGTTAAGTTACGTACAAGTGGGAATCCACCTTCACACCAAAGTTGTAGAATTGGGGTTTTAGTCTCATTTATACCCTCTTAACACCCTTATTTCTATGTGTGTACTTTCTTACAATTTGCAAAGCTACAATTTTGTGTAAAGAGTGTAAATTTTGCACATGTTTAAATATAAAAGGTATAAACATGGAAGAGACCTGGAAGCGCCTCTCGCCCGTTTTATGCGTGATCGCGATAAACGGCGAGATTTGGTGGCCCTCT
>JAQFZP010000543.1:0-32705 GCA_034695745.1 Geophilus truncorum
TTGGAGAAGTTGCGGTGGAGAAGTTGGAGAAGTTGCGGTGGAGAAGTTGGAGAAGTTGCGGTGGAGAAGTTGGAGAAGTTGCGGTGGAGAAGTTGGAGAATTTGCTGTGGAGAAGTTGGAGAAGTTGCAGTGGAGAAGTTGGAGAAGTTGCAGTGGAGAAGTTGGAGAAGTTGCGGTGGAGAAGTTGCGGCCGATTTGAATTACGTCACAAGCGCGAAAATATGAATCGACCAATCACGAGCCGATAGGGACTTTGTGCTACTTGGTATGCCGTATTCTTTATATGCCTAAAACTGCTTTAAGCCTTCAAATTTAACGTTTTATTCTCAGAGGGAGTAACACAAAGTCCTTCCCGAAGGCCCCAATTCCGTGACGAATTTAATAAAATGAATTGTTTGACATAAATAAATTAAAAGAATTGTGTGAAATACATGACAAATGAAATCAACGAATCAACCCTTCTTTTGAAATTTCGACTTTTTAGCCGGGTTTTCATCCTCAATATCTGAATGTTCATCACTCGTTTCGGCCTTTTTCTTTTTTAACATTTGTTTCCTGAATTATTAGAGCGTTATCAGCTTCTTGAAATTTTTTGACCTCGACCTCCAAGATGATATTGATTTCATTCAATTGTTTTATAAATTGTGCTTTTTCATCTACGTTTTTGTTGTATTCTTCTTTAAGTTTGTTTAAAATTGCCTTCATCGTAGTACGTTGCTTCGTTTTTTCCGCTATGCTCTTCATTATCGCCTCGATTTCAGTTTGCATTTGCGTGATTAAAGCAGCTTTTTCGGTCTTTGATTCCTCAATGCTGACTAACTTCTTTTGGATAGCATTCCTTTTTTTGGTACCGGTACTAGAATTGATTGAGTCTGCGCAACCCATCTTTTTGGATATCGTATCGCTGATGATACAGCCAAGGACGCACGACGCACGGTTTAGTTCATGCAAGTGTTCATTTTCTTCCACGTCTACAAAAAATTAAAAGTTGTAGTTTCAAACTTAGAACAAACCCCACATTTTTTTACTTACCAGTTTCATATTCTTCGTGATTGTTCATTGCTACGTAAAAAAAATGTAATTTATAGAAGTTGATCCTAGGTACTTTGTGTTTTGCAGGCTAGATGAAGTGTGGATTCTGAAAGACAGAAACCGACTGATTGGACTGATCACAGACCGGTACTATGTTAATTTGAAATACGATCTATCACTGCTGTAATTATCGGTAAACAAAAATGATGTCTTCGTATGTTTACTTTTTTTTACAACGCAGTAATTTTCGTTTGTAATATTGACAAGGGTTTGAAATCATGAGCCCTATTTGGAGAAAAGGTACAGTACGTTGTAAAATTATTTAGCAATAAAAAATTATGGGGAAATTATAATTATTTTATTATGCATATGATAATCAGATTTACCTCTTTCTACTACTGAAGAAATCGCGAGAGAATTTGTTGTCAAGACTTCTCTCACTAAAGGATTGGGACAAGCAATGAAAACATTGCAGAAGAATTTAATTGAGCCCCAGGAACAAATTATCAAGTACCGGTATTGCTATCTAGAAATATTTTTATTTAAAATTATATTTGTATACAATTTTTTTTTCAATTTGTTGCTTAAGTGGTGAAGTAACCACAGCTTTATGCTACAATCTAGAAGCAATATTCATCCACGGTTTAAAGGATACCGTACCTTTAAGGTAATTAAATAATTTTTGCTAATATTGGATTTTTAATTATTGTTAAATTTTACAGTTTTGTCTACTATTTTGTCTAATTTTAAGCTGGATTGCGACATTTTAAAGCTGCATTATATTGCTTAGCGTCAACGACTTAAGACCTCTTCTCGAAACCCACTGCATATTACCTGCGTTTGCGTTTCATTTTGCTTTAGCACAGATAACGCCTTCAGTCCTCTACGTAAGTCGTGGGAATGGCCACTGCAAATGATGAATGTATCCAGAACAAGAAGAATTTAGATATGGCTGTAGAATTTTCGAATAAATAATAACATGTCATTCATAAAACGACTTCGAAATCATTATATCTCTGGTGATCCGTTTTCAACTTCCTCTTTAAGTGAGTTCGTCAATATGTCATTTAACGATGTGTCGAGGACTTGGGAAGTATTCGGAGTCGATGTATTAATCACGAATTCATGACTTCATCTTCCGGATCCGACTTCTAATAATTTCATTGACTTCACAGCTACCCTCCAAACCTCGGACTCTTTGTCGTATTTTCGGCAACAACGAGCCATTGCCGTATTCCAGATGTAGATCCCGATCTGGTTTGCGCCTCCGCAAGTGACGGTTATAAACGCTGCCACAGCCATTGTTCCGCATTTATCGCTGTCCTCCATTTCGTTTACTCGTCGATCAGTTTCAACGGACAAGTTGGCGAGATATATCGCCAACCTTCGAACTTCCATTTCCACATCTCCTTGTGGAGTAGTAATTAAATCCAACTTTGGATTCATCACAAAATGTAACAGTTCGAATCCAGAACTTGACACGGCCTCACAGCTTAACTCGGAAGCAGCCTCAGTTTATTTTTCTGCCGTTTATTCGCCTGACAGTCGAATTTATCTTCATCTTCAACCTTCTTCCGTTTATTTTTCGGATTGTCAGTTGCAGTTTTGTCTTTCGGCGGAAACACCATCTTATCTTTTGATAAGTCGATAGGCTTTTCCTCCGCCAAATAATGCGTGAGTGGCAAGTTATGTGGCGCGAGCGATTCCGGTGTCGAATACTTGCCACCATCGGGAATTTCAACTATACGAGCCGTAGTTGTTGCTGGAACTCGTTGCATCGCGTCCTCAATTCCTCTCCGTAAAATGTCTTCGGTGATGATTTTCTGAATTTCTGGAATCGCTGCATACTCGAATGCCGATGTATGGGCACAATTTCCCGACGTGTCAATCGCCTGATAGCAATATTTACACGTTGACCATCGTCGCAAATTCCTGTCTTGAAAAACTCCTCGAACGATTAAAGGAACTAAATCCTGATTCCATGGCATCGCTTTCAGGACACTACCTCTCCCGAAACAATTAAAGCAAACGATGACATGTTGTCCTCCTGCTGCGCAAGACAACCAACGAGTGCCCATGCATAAAGGACACTTGGTTTCGTGAGGTTCAAAGACGTGATATTCGGGCAGCGGTGGTCCTACTCGTCCGGCTAATATCGACGATTGTTTCTTTTCGTCAACGCGTTCGCGCGGAAACCATCCGGACGTTGAAGAGATCGATTTTGAATCAACCGATCGTTTCTCGACTGGTGAAGGTTTTAGTCCAGTATTGGATGATGTCGTCGCTACCTGTGACGACATTGGCACGACTGGAACCGCATTTGACACGATTTGAGGTGCGCCGAAACTCGTGCTCTGATGGCCATATCCAGTAATCGGGAATTGAATTACCCGATTGGCATGCTGAATTGTCCCAGTTGCTGCGGTGGTACTGTCGGCACCTGTCGAGGTTCTGCTGACTGATGTGACGACCGGCGAGACTCGACGGTATGTCTCTCGAATGGGTGATCGGCGTGTCGTCGATCTGACCGGTTCCGTTCGCTTTGGTCTCCCTGTTGTTTATATCTGCGTGGCATGTAGAAATATCTGAAACTGATCTGTACAAATTACTTGGCAAGTTCTTCCGTACTAATGACAGATTTCTCTTTGGCTTATACCAAAGTTGAAATTGCCTTTTCATTACGTTATGAAAAATTTCGTCATACAAAAAATTTGAATTAAACTTATATTTCTTAGCCGTAATTAATTCTAGCTTTTATTCGATTCTTTATTAATTTAGGATTACCTATTACCAGAAGTACATAAACCCTAAGGCTGCATTTACACATACTTTTGTTCATTTTGGTTACAATTTTAGATGATAAAACTTCCCTGTACGTGCTAGTCAGTTAAAACAAAGAATAAGCACTTCAGTGACAAAGTGTTATTTGTTACCGTCCTCATTTTGGTGCATCAGTAGAAAGATTTTTAACTTTTAACTTTTAACGAATTTAGATTTCGTCAACTACCGTAATCTCAAAAAATATTTCGCTTCATTTATTAATATTAATTATAAAAGCTATTTATTGCACAATTTATTATTGTATGCAATGGGAGAGAAGCTGTTAACCGGAGCTGAAAACTAGTCGAAGAAATGCGGAAGAGTGGAATGGTCAACTGAAACATGCTAATTTGCCATTATAAATATAAATCTAATTTAGTTGTAATATTCCTAGTTTTTCTTGTACTGTACAATACTATTGCAGTAATGACCGCCATCTACTGGTTGGTAATGAACAACTATATCACTATTTTACAACTTTCGCCGATAGATGGCGTTATCTTCATCGTAAATTGGAGGTGGACATCTGCATGTCTCACTGCCTTTGCAATGGCTTTTTTGCAGGTTTATGTTCACTATTGATCAATTGTATTTATTTAACAACACGTAATTTAATTTCACGTTTCAGTGGAGACGATTTAAGTTTTTTGACAAAGAAGTAGTAAAAGACGCAAATGGACAAATATTTGATAAACTAAAGGTACACACTACGATAGGGGATGGGATTGGGCACTTTTAAAAAGCGAAAGATTATGAATTTATGATTTTACTTGCTTTGCTTGTTACAGGATATTTCGATTACCGCTTGTACGAGTGGCAGAGGATTGATTATATTCGGGGATGTCGAAGGAATTGTGTACTACATAACTCGGCAACTCGAGTTGGTCAGTTTTAAAGCGTATGAACTGACTGTCAACAACTTGCAGCAGTTAAGGCAAAACAATATACTTGTGTCAAGTGGTGTAAGTTTTCATTTTTTTAATGAAAAAAAATCAGTTATAAAGTTAACTTAAAATTACCTCTAACAGGAAGATGTGCCCGGAAACAATCCCGTGATCAAGATATGGAATTTCGACAAATGTGACAAAAATGGACTTCCTCTGTGCACCCGATCTGTTACTGCCCTTCCTGGAAATAAGGAAACACCTGTTAAATAAATTATTTAATTTAACCCTTTGTTGCATTCAAAAGTCTAGAGTTTTATCTGTTGTTTTAGGCAACAGCGCTGGCGGTTCATGAAAACATGAATTTCATGGCGCTCGGCTACGACAACGGATCGGTTCTGCTTTTTCGCGGAGATATATCAAGAGATAGGTTAGTTTTGACATACTTGGGACCTAAAACTGCTTCAAGCCTTCAAATTTAACGTTTTATTCTCAGAGGGAGTAAACACAAAGTCCTTCACGAAGGCCCCAATTCCGTGACGAATTTAGCGTTTCGAAATACTAATAAAATAATACATTTATTCGTGGCGACTACCGATGAAATTTACTGTTATAACATAACTACCAAAGAGAAGGATTTCAAAGTATATGATTTTTTTTTTTAATACCGGTAGTAAGATTTATTATTAATGTGTTTTATAGTTTTTACTAGAAAATAAAGGCTGTTTACCTCGGTGCTCAACCATGAGCGATGCAACATTAGAATATCAGTTTGTAGTGGCCAGAACTGATGTACGATTATTGATATTTATATTTAACATCAAATTAAAGGTTCTCTTTAATTAGGCTGTTTATTTCTACCAACCTGATGGACGGGGTCCCTGTTTTGCTTTTGACGGCAAGAAAATAATTTTGCATTGGTTTAGGGGTTATTTAGTAGCAGTGGGAAAAGATGGCGGAGCTCCAAGTGGCTCGTAAGTCTTGTGATATTTGAAACAACCAATAACTAATTAAATATTTGATTTTTGATCATCAGTGGTGGGCAGTCATTAGCAATGAACATTGTAACAGTTTACGACATTCAGAACAAATTCATCGCTTACTCAGCACCGCTTCCTGAGGTTATTGATGTTGTGTCTGAATGGGGGTCGCTTTACGTCTTGGGAGGTGACAAAAAAGTAAAAATATTTTTTTTTTTTTTTAAACTTTTAATAAAGTTATTAATTTTAAGTTTTTATTTTCAGCTTTACCACCTCCAAGAAAAAGACACTCAAAGTAAACTGGATATGTTGTTCAAAAAGAGCTTGTATGCTCTTGCCATTGAGTAAGAAGTGATGTTTAATATCTAGAAAGAGAAATTAAAATAAATATTTTTGTCAACAGATTAGCAAAAAGTCAACAATATGACGAAGATGGGGTAGTTGATATTTTCAGACAATATGGAGACCATTTGTATAGCAAAGGCGATCATGATGGAGCTATAGAGCAGTATATTAAAACCATAGGAAGACTCGAAGCGTCATATGTAATTCGAAAGGTATTTTTGAATATTTACTAAACTACCTTAAATACACTTCTTACAATATTTTTCTCCTATTTTAGTTTCTAGATGCACAACGAATCCATAATTTGACGGCGTATTTGCAAGCCCTTCACAAACAAGGCCTGGCAACTGAAGATCACACGACTCTCTTGCTCAATTGCTACACTAAACTTAAAGATACGGATAAATTGGATGAATTTATTAAGGTTAAATTAGGCTTAAACTATTTAATATGTTAAACTTTAATTTTTTTTAAATTTATTTTAGACTAAGGATGGCACTGTTGACTTTAACGTTGAAATTGCCATTCGAGTTTGTCGCCAAGCTGGTTATTATCGCCACGCATTGCTTTTGTCAGAAAAACAAGGACAGCACGATTTGCATTTAAAAATACAAATCGAGGATTTGCAGGAATATCAGAAAGCGTTGAGCTACATTTCCAAATTACCGTTTTCAGAGGCTGAAAGTAACATGAAAAAATATGGAAAAATGTTAATGACAATCATTCCTGATGAAACAACTGAATTTCTCAAGCAACTTTGCTCGGATTTTCGGCCTTCAAACAGTACGATGTGATTATTATTTACAATTTAATTCTGTCTGCTAATATTGTTTTATAATTAAATTTTTAGTGCCTTTGATTGATATAAATATGTTAGATGGATCCAGAGCTTTAAAAATTGAAAGAGCGGAAGCAAAAGATTTTATCCATATTTTTGTGAATAATTCGAAACACCTCGTTTCGTTTTTAGAGCACACAATTAAGGTACGGTATGATAATCTATAAATTTAGGAAATCTTTTAATCATTTTTTTTTTTAAGATTCCTTTATATCCTGGACAAAACTCTAGTTTGGTTTACAATACTCTGATAGAGCTGTATTTGCAAGAATACACTCAAGAAAGGGATTCAAATGTAAGAAAGAATTTTTTTCTTATCCCAATTTTTTTTAAATATTTTTCTTGTTGTTTTTTTTTAAATCGAATATCAGCTACAAAAAGAACACGAAACCAAGATCCTGAATTTACTACAGACACCTGACGCTGGCTATGATTTAGATCAGGTTTTAGTTTTGTGTCAAATGAATAATTTCAAACCTGGGATATTGTATTTGTATGAGAAAGCCAAATTGTATCAGCAAATATTACGTTATTACATGGCTCGTGATGAGTTCAGCAATATAATTAATACCTGCAAACAATTTGGGTAACTACTTTTAGCTTTCTATTTCCCTCTTAAAATTTTAATTTATTTTATAACTCAGTTCCCAGGATTCAAAGCTGTGGATTCAAGCTCTTTGGTATTTTTCTAAAACCGATGACCGACAAAAAGATTACCTAATCGAAGTGCTGCATCACATCGAAAAAGAAAGACTGCTTTCACCTCTAATGGTTGTAAATACATTGGCTAGCAGCTCTTTAACAACATTAGCAGTGATTAAGGTCTTAATACAACCTCTTTTAAATATTCATTAGTTTTAAAATATGAATGTTGTTGCAGGATTATATAATTAGGCAACTGGAAAAAGAGAATCAACAAATTGCTGAAGACGAGGCTAAGATTCAAGAGTATCGAGAAGATACAGAAAAAATGAGAAAAGAAATTGAAGATATTAAGCACAAGTTAGTAAATTAATTTGTAAATGAAATTATAAACTTATGGTCTATTTACCAAAACTTTAGTGCCCGAGAATTTAAAGTTGCCAAATGCAGTGCGTGCAACCAGCAGTTGGAATTACCGTCAGTTCATTTCCTGTGCCAGCATTCCTACCACATGCAGTTACGTGTAGTATTTAATACCTAGAAAGCACACCACAATTAACATATGCATGCTTATATTTGTAGTTGTTTTGAAAGCTACGCTGAAAACGAAAACGAATGCCCCGCATGCATGCCTGAAAATCGCAAAGTTTTAGAAGTCATTAAAGCCCAGGAAGAAAACAGAGAGCTGCACGAATTGTTTCATCATCAAGTATGACACGAAATCAATCCTATTAAAACAATTACTTTTAAATTCTCACAGTTTATGACCAAATTACAGCTCGAAGTCGCCGAGGATGGTTTCGCAGTCGTGTCCGAGTACTTCGGACGAGGGATTTTTAACCGGGTAACTCTAGTCACAGAAGCATTAGTCCATAAACGACCGGCTTCGATTTCCCGATCATCGTTTATCGAACCGTCGCGTCCAGTCGCATTACCACCTGTACAACAGCTAGACCTCACCAGAAGTGCTAACATCAGAGGATCCTTCTCTCAACCTACTAATTCGAAGCAGCCACAAAATCAAATCCGTACCTATCCTAAAACCAAAAATCCGTTCGAAGCTCCAGCTGCTCCTAACCCTTTTGAATCGCCATCTGCGCCTAATCCATTCGAAAATCCCTACGATGACAGTTTAAACCCATTCGAATCGTAAAGTGATAACTATATTACTTAAAAGCAAAAAAAATAAATTTTTATATGAACAGTATAAATATGCCAAAATAAGTTTATTATAATAATATGTCATAATAAATTCTGATAAATAAATTTAAATATGAACACTGCTGTGAATCCTTTGTTCCACAGAGAGCCACGAACTGTCTCCATCAACTTCATTTTCAAGCTGTCTGTATCTGTTCTTTGGTGTCGTCTTGCGCTTCAACACCCGCGAAATCACAGTCAAGAAGCGAGTTTTAGCCAAGCGCTGTAATTAATTACAATAATTAACTAGAGCGAAAATAATTTTTTTTTGCCATTTTTACCTCAATCGTAATTGCTACTAATAAATTCACTGCCGGCAGGACAAGTAGATAAATTCTGAAAAAATCTTGCTCTTCCGATTTACTCGGACTTAATTGGAAAAACGAAACGAGCCATTGGAATGGATGAACCAATAAAATTATGTTACACGCTGTGAAGATTATGATTGCTGTAATCATCCAAACTATTGTGGAAAAACAGAAATTATTTAAGTACAAGTTAAGTGTATTTAGTTAATTTTAACCACTTACTATTACTCCTAAGGGGTTTTCGGAATGGCGGCCCCGTAGAAAATACGGTGGCTAATATGACATATTGAAATGTTGTCACTGAAAAAATGACGGTCGCATCCCAGGTTGATATGAAATCGTCGGAAAAATTAGGAGCGTTGTTTCGATACCTTAATTACAACGTCACTGCATTAGAAACAGGATTAAAGTGTAATTTAATACACTGTTCTTACCACCACTGATGATGTAGAAACCAAACGGCGGCTATTTGTGTTGCTGCAGAGAGAAGGATCTGAGATAAAATTGAAAATATAACAGCCAAGCTGACTAAACTTCCAGGGGGCCGTTCAGGAACTATGTCATGGTAGGCCTTCGTGTTACTCACTTAAGTAAATACTAAGTATTAACAGCAAAATTCACACCAGAGTTACACAAACTTACTGACTAACGCCATAATTGTTGCTAGGCACAAATCAATGTACAAAAATTGTTGATCGCCAAGATTCGTGTTAAACTAAAATTTAAATTTAATTTGTAAATTAAAATTTAAAAATGGCGGAATATTTAAATACCGTGTATAATACGAGAACTGAAGTAAACTGCACCATGCTGTACAATGCCATGTATTTAAAGACGCCAAACGACGTGACCAAAGCACATCTTCCTTCTTTGATAGCAATGGGAACGCATTCGATATTAGGTCGAGTTGATGTAAATGGTGCAGCCACTGAAGCTTCGGCCTCTGATAATGAAATTCCAACGTCTGCAGCTTTTAAAGCCTGTGAAAGTAGTAATAAAGATTATTCAATGTTTTAGTCTTGATAAAATGTTATTTACCCCGCAATCGTTGGCGCCATCACCACACATTCCAACTAAATACCCAATTTCCTGCAATTCTTTGACTAGTTGTCCTTTTTGTTCGGGCGACATTCGTGCAAAAATTATTCCTTTCACTATTATCTTATGAAAGTAATCCGGGAAATATTTACGGATCAAGGAAAAGGTTTTGCCACTCATACTAAAGCTGAAAGGCTCTCTTATTCCATTCTCCATATCGATTGAAACATCTAGCTTCAGATCAAATTAGAACAATTATAATTCGTCATCTACATTCAGTTAGAAAAATAAATTACATTTTCTGTAGATGTCACAGATCCCTCTCTACTGTCATCGCCTCTGTTCGCATACCCCATCGTCATGAATGCTCTTTCACCAGCTTCACCAGGTTGAGCTTCGATTATTATAACATTTTCAGCACGAGACACCATTCCACACTCCCGAGCTACGCTTATAGCTGTGAGCATGTTATCACCTGCAGCAAAACACAAAATAAGAAATTCAGTAATTCTCTTTATATTATATTTTACCTGTGGCCATTATAGTCTTTATTTTCGCCGATTTTAATTTCTCGATCACACCTGTTGTCTCTGGTTTCAGTGTATTTCGCATAACTAGAAGTGCGAGCAGCGTCAAATCCTTTTCTACGTCCGACCGTTTGATTTTTTGTGCATGATGCCAATTTAACTTTGGATCCAAAGGTTTCCACGCTAATGCAATAACGCGATAGCCTTTGATGGTGTATTTTTCCAAGCGCTCAACGAAATTTGTAGGAACAGACTCAGGAACGCACAAGGTGATTATTTTTTCTGGTGCGCCTTTGACGTACAAATTCATGTGTGTTTGATCTAGGATTCGGGCTATAACACTCATGCGCTGTAAATTGGACGAAAAAGTGAACTGTCGTATTATTCCTATCTCGTAAGGCGCTCTGGTTCGACCGTTCATGTACTCCTGACTAGTAACCAAGCTCACATAACTGGGATGCACAACCATGGGTTGCAACAGGTCGAAGCGTGTGTTATCTGCACCCGGTTCTTCAATTGCCTAAATACAAAAATTAAATTTAAAATTTAGAATTTCTTAACTACAAAATGCACTCATTACCCATCCAGTCGACTGAAACATTTTAAGATCCATAGGATCACCTCGTAATTCACCGCTTATACATGTAAGTGTGTGACAAGTGGCCATAGCTGCAATTATCGGTGACTTTTTGGAAAAGTCTTGTGGATTTCGGACTAGATCACCAAAACTAAAAAAAATAAAAAAATATTTATTAATATTTTAGTACGATATAATAATTAAATACGTACACTTCGATTTCTACGGGAACGACACCTAATAAATCGAGACCATCTTCAGTCAAAGTTCCTGTCTATTTAATTAAACATTTTGAGTAAAGTATTTTTTATTTAATGTGTAATTTTCTGCATTACGGTACCTTATCAAAACAAAACAATTTAATTTTCCCACAAACATTAATTCGTGGTGGACTCGTACAAAATATTTTCTGCTTTTTTAACCGGCTCTGTGCGTATATAGATCCAACTGTCATTGCTGCAGGTAGAGTTGGCGGCACTACGATGGTTACAATATCTAATATTCGCAAAACGACTTTTTTCACTGGATACTGAAAAAACAAATCACTAAATAACACTTTCTTTTTTTTTTTTTTTGTAAAAATACTAAATAACTTATTTACTTTTTGGGTAATATAAATATGCAACGAATAAGCAATTCCTAGTAAAGCGATGAAAAATAAAATAGCAATGAATCGCAACGAGTCGCGGTAAAATTTAAATCCAAGAGGTCTTGGGTATAGAATTGAGCGCACCAATTCTCCTTTAGTTGTAGAAAATCCTGAAATAGAATTAAAAAATTAATTTTAGAAATATTAACTCATTGTTTCTTCCTCACCAGTCCGCACCACGATGGCAGTAACATTAGTTTCGCCGTAATAACGCGTTTGTATAACTTCAGTGCCACAAAACAAGGTGAAACGTTTGTGTTTATCAGGACTGTATAATTCAGGTTCATCTTGATGTGGCATTTGAGTCTTCATTACGGGAACACTTTCACCCGTAAGCATGCTTTCGTTGGCAATACAACTTCCGGCTACCAGAATTGCATCGCAAGACATCAAACATCCCTCAGTTGGAATTACAATCACATCTCCAGGAACAACATTTTTGGTTGATATTTCTTCGATCGATTTATTTCTTCTCACCACTTTGACTGTATTATTATCAGCACTGGCCACCATATCGTGCAATGTTTGGCTTTGCTAAAAATTATTTAAAATATTAATTAGGATTGTATTTATGTATAAAAATAAAATAATCAAATTAATCTGGCAGAGCTTACTTTCCTAATCTCGTAGAGTGAAATCATCATGGATAAGGATGTGATGATAAGAATGCACACCGAAAAATAAAAGTAATTGTCGATGAACCACAGAATAATACTGAAAATTTGGAATACGTAAAAAGGATTCACAACTTCTTCGATAAATAATTTGGCATATGATTTAACTTCAATAGCAATGCTATTTTCATCGTATACTAGTAACCTGACACAAAAAGTAAAAAGTAAAATATATTTTTTCAACACAACGTATAAAATTACAAAATTACTTCATATTTTGTTGTTCGACGCTCAATCCTGGAAATTTGTCTAAAAAATCAGCACACAGTGTGTCATAATCTAATCCTCTAAGCCTCTTAAAACGACCGATTTTGTAATCCCAATAATATTTTACATGTCGGTGGATGAAATATTTGAAAAATTTGCCCTGTATATTAAAAATAATCATAAATTAGTATCAACTTTAAGATTTTTAAAGACTCTTTAACCTCATTTTCAGGCAACTCTGACTCATCTGTTATTTCATGATTAATTGATGGTGATAGTGGAGAGTAACAGAATTCTGGCGGAAAGGATCGTGACACCCTTTCCACTTTAATTGGTACAACATCTTTTTCACCCGATTTGTTTTTCAAAACAACAACATCCGCTTTGTACAACGAACATTGCGTAGTGTAAAATCGCACTCCCCAGTCCGGTTTCCATTTAAAAATGAACAGAATCAAACCGAGAGTCAACACAATACAAATATAATAAAGAACGATTTTTATCTTGCTTTTGCAGTATCCTTGACATGCCTTAAAAAAAATAAAACAAGTGTCACTTTAATTTCATATTGTAGTTCAATGTCAACGTGTTAAATTACCAGTTCCTCATCTGTGCCCTCGTTTAGAATACTGCAAGCTGAGACACTAGCTGCGAATCTGCGATATGACACTGGCATTTCTGCAATAAATAAATAAATAAATAAATAAATAGGTGTAATTTAAAACTTATAATTTAAATTTAAACAAGAGAATGAACCGCGTGAAAGTGATATCAAACTTTTACTTTTATTATTCACACACGATTAAATGACGGTACATCATTCCGTCACACCTATTTCGCACCTGTCTTATCATTTACAGTATTTCAAAATAATTTTAAGCACGTGCGTGTTTGATATTAAATAAACCGTTTAAATTTCGATTATAAAGTTTATCATTTTTATCTCGAAGTCCAATTCAATTTCTCAATATCAATAAACTCACTTGTTTATGTATAATTTGCCCAGAAATTGTAAGGAGATGCGAGAAGGTAACAAACGGTACAGGTTCAGGGACTTCATGAATCAGCTTACAAAACAAATGTAAAAACCTGAAACTTCCATTATTTCGCGACAGTCTAAAGTAAAACTCATTATGTAAATATTCGGCTATTCTGAATTTAAATTCGGGTTTTTTGCTATGTACTTACTTAACGTGATAAGTTAATTAAGAAACGCTTGTTTTGTTCTATCACTATTTAAATCATTAAAAGTGCAATAATATATTTTATGTGGCCTGCACTGCACCTGGTCGTCTTAACCATCCAAGCCCAAGCGTGTAAATGAAACTGAAACAGCTGGGTGAGCTTTAAGGGCTTTAAGATTGATTTTTTCTAGAACAAGACTAACACATCAGTGATAGATAACAAACTTCTAGCTACAGGACTGTGCTGCAAGCGATTTGTTTACGCCATAACCATAGCAATCGGACATAGAAAAAACTTGTACGGACGAGATTGATTCATAGATAAACATGGAAAATACAGGTAACTATCAAATTTAAAAGAATAATAATTACAATATTACATTCCTTTACTTGCTCAATTTAGTTTCTGTAGACATTTTCACCGAATTCTTAGAAGTTGCCATTCATTCGATTTTATACATAAGGCAAATTTATCCCCAAAACATTTTTGAAAAACGTAAAAAATATAACATACCAGTCCATGTAAGTTATGATACATTTAGTGTGAACTCTAAACCTTTATATACTCTTTCCTAGGTCTCAACATATCCGCCCATAAATAAATACATTCAGGAAATTTTAGATGCTGTAAAAGTCCTTTTGAAAACCAATTTAGAAAAAATTTCTGTTGTTATAGCCAATAAGGATCATAAACCATTGGAAAAGTTTGTTTTTGAAGTTGAATTACATAGTAAATTTAGTTGTCAATTGTTAGTACCGGTATTTTATGCGAAGGTGTAACGTTAAAATTTATTTAAAAAATATACAAAATCCTTATTTTTATAGAGAGGATTCATATCTCTTACGATTAGAAAAAGCAATCCGAGAATTTTGCTTCAAGTTGAACATATGTGAAGCCTCATTAGCGCCATTACCACCGGATTGCTATTTCATGATTCAAATTCACACAGATGAAAGTGCAGCTGAAAGTATGGAAATGGAATTGGCACAAAATGTACCTAATCATTTCTTGTTTAAATGAAATTTTTTAACTCAAAAGTAATCGACACTTATAGTTTCTACAATTCCCATGGGTTGAAGCTGATCCTCTTCAAACGACTATGAATAAATCTCACCTTTTACCTCTAAAATACATGGACCATGAGATTCTCAAAGTACAAATTAAAATACCGGGTATACCAACAATTTTTTTATTAAAATAAAACAAAATTTTTAAATTATAGATGCAGCTGTATGTGGAAGAAAGTGAAGAGAAAACATGAACCATGAAATTTATTACTCATTTATTTATATTTTGGCCTTTGAGACTGTATACAATTCTCACCTTTCATACTTAAATGAGCTGAAAAGAAGCTAAAATCTGCATTTTTTTAAAACTATGCAGTTTTTTAACATTTTTAACATGATTTATTACTTTCACAACTTAAATCTGTAAAATGTCATTGTGAAAATAAATAACACAAATATTAATCCAGTCTTACTATTAATTTTGCTAGCGTGAGACTTTTCCGGTCTTGAACATTTGCTCGTATATGGTCCAATACAACTTGCATAAGCCATAACATGTGCAATATAATTTTGTTCTTGTAAACCGTGAAATAAATGCGCCATCGGTCCTTGAGCATAAACAGCTACATCGTCTCCTCCATGCGTTTCATCTGTGTTTGGAACAGCTGCCAGTTGTATATAACTCAGGTGTGCTGAAATATTATTTCAAGTTATTAAGTGAAACTAATAAATTGAATAAATTTCCTCTCTACTTGTATCCTCGTGTGTAATATTATGACGTTTTCCTGTTTGTGTGTAATTAAAACCAGGCCCCGTTGTGTACATTAAGGTCGTGTATGGAAGATGATCTACATCTGACACATCACCGATTCCTAAAATAAAATATTGTTATGATTATCTACAATTTCTTAGAATATAAATTGAAAAGTGATACCTAAAATGTTATTTCCTCTTATTGGATAGCCGTTAATTGTCATCACATGTGCGTGATCTGCGGTTACGAGGATAAGTGTCTCGTCTAGATTGACTTTTTGCATTGCAGTTACAATTGCTTTTTCCATAGCCAATGTTTCCTCTAGCGCTTTTCGTCCTAATGAAGCGTGATGAGCGTGATCTATTCTGCCTCCTTCGACTAACAGAAAATATCCCTTCTGATTTTGGTTTAATATTTCAATGGCTTTAGCAGTCATTTCCGCAATCGACGGTTCCCCACTCGCATCATTGCTGCGGTCACTTTCGTAGCTCATGTGTCGATCAGCAAATAATCCTAAAGTAATAAATAATTGTACGGTACAAAAAATTTTTCATATATGTTAATGATTTTACCTAAAATAGATCCATCAACATTAGCATTTATCTCATTCAATTCCCCTTGTGAAGACACGAATTTTCGAGGTTTGTCATCGGAGGATTTCATATTCTTCCATTTTTGAATTAAATTCTGACCATCCAGTCTGATTCCGTACTTCCCAGTTTCATTTTTATTTGATAGAAAATGCTGTCTACCACCTCCAAAAATGACCTGAAGGATTAGATAAAATTTGTCAGAGAAATTGAGAAAAACATTTTTAAGTATCTTACCTTTAAATCTCTGCCAGGCAAATCTTCCACCAGCTGCCTCGCAATGTCTTTACAAGCAGCATCCTTTTCGGTCATGAAATTATCCGATTCCCAATCTCGGTTAGGCACGTGTGCATAAAGAGCTGCTGGAGTGGCATGAGTGATGGCAGTTGTAGTGACAACTCCGGCAACTTTCCCTGCATTGTCAGTATTTTTTACATTTCCGTTTAAAAAATTCTTCATTTTTATTCGTACCTGCCTCTTGCGCCCAATCTGCAATCGATTTGACCTTCGTTTGCTCCACTGTACTGCATTCGTTAAACTGAGAATATGCATTTAACCCGAGAGTTTCGTAATTTGCTTTAACTCCACTCAGAAATGCAGTGGCAGTACCCGCTGAGTCAGGGACTTGTCGATCAACGTTGTACGTCTATTGAATTCCAAATAATAAAAATATAAAAAGATTAACTTTTATGAGCAGAGGGGTATTTATCAAAATCTAAGTACAGTAAAACTATAACAATAGCAGCAAAGCGATGTCTATTGTGCAGTTAAGAAGTTTATTATGACCTTGATTAAGGCCGCATGTGGAAATCGTTCAAACTCGAGGTATTCTTCTTCGCCCCTTTTTCCTTTTTTCTGTCCTTTGTATATGCGTGCAGCGGTCAGTGTTGGAATGCTCAACCCATCGCCCAAAAACAATATGACATTCCGAGCAATTTTGTTGTTAAATTGGAGTTTTAATGTAGCGTCAATTGAGTTTTTTGCTTGCTGATTCCAGTAATTAGGATCTGGGAAAAAATGATATGGTATGTAATTAAAAGTAGTATTTTCGTGTAAATAAATCACACCCAGAGAAAAGAAACAACAACAAAAAAAAAAAATTGTTTATGTTCAATAATGGTTTGTAAAGGTCTCGAAAGGTAAGATGAAACTTAATGTCACTGACTCCCCCTATTGCGCCATGTAATACCGATTAATAAATAAGTTATTCTCCTATCCCTGAAAATTTCCCCATTGGACTTACCGAGAGAATTTTAATTAAGTTTAAACTTAAAAAAAAATTAATTAAAGCAAAAAATTTTTTTGTAACACTATAAAATTTCTAGAAATAATGCGATTTTTGTAAACAATCTTTCTATGACATTCAAAAAAATGAATTTAAAAAAAATATTAAAGTAATAAAATTTTAAATTTACCTCTATCGTCACCTGCTGAGTTTGGTGCACCATGAACAATCGACAAATACAAAAATAAGTGAAAACAAGTCAACTGTAGAAATTTGATGTTCATATTTGATGTGAAAAAAGCGGCAAAAAAAAAAGACGTCAATACCCCCCAATACTGCTCCGTGTAATGATCTGCTAAATGGAATGGGCTAACACGAAAGCTCAGTAAATACTCTCCAAACAGGTCTGGATTTAATTCGAAGAATCTTATCTTTCAACCATACACAAAATGTGCATACTAACGAGTTTAAAGAGTAGAAAGAGAAAAAATATTTCTGGAAACTGAATTCCAAAACAAAGTTTTTACGTAACTAACATGATTAAAAATTCCACGATTACGTAAATAAATAAAAAAAAAAAAAAAAAAAAAATTATACCGTAAATAAATTGGGAGATTTATGTAATTTTTTTATAAGTGATTAAGCATAAATAATTGCAATTACAAAATTTCATCATTCGAGTGAATTAAAATGACTATTTTATTTCACGTATGTAATACAATAAACCAGTAATTGCAAAATTAGGTTTTGCCTTAAACTAGACACTTCCTGGTTTTCAGGTTTAGTTTAGAGTTCATTTAAAGGAAAAAAAAATCCTGTCAAATTTTTTTTCCTACACATAATAATATTTTAAAAACAATTCCATGAAAAAAGATTGCAAAATATACAAGATAAAGTGAAGAGAAACATTTATTTCCACACTTTAACAACACCATTTTTCGCGGCAGAAATGATAAACACTTGAGACGTCTGACATATCGCTAAATCGCTTATGCAATCGTTATGACCGACGGGCGGCATATCCGGACCGTGTTCTTCAACGCTGCCACTTTGTTCAGGTGGTTTTTTATACGCCTCGCAAATCACTTCAGTACCATCAATGAGCCGTGAGCTGAGCAATGAAAAGACGACTCGAATTAATGCATCATTTAGGCATTACTTTGAATTAATGAATCATTTATGCATTACTGGTTTTAATTACAAAAATAAATACTTCGCCTAACTTATATAATATTTTAAAGAAGACTTACTGATAACTGGCGAGAGACGGGACGGCATCATTGGCGGCACCTACAGCTATGAATGAATTGGACGGGGTTCCCAAGTTCCAATAACGAATCCTCATATCGGAACCTGCAGTTATAACTATCGGCGCTGTTTCACCGGGCCACACTTGGAGTGCGTGAACAGAATGATTGGACGCCTTAAAAATACAATTTAAAAAAAAAAATCATTATTTTTATTCTTTAAAATTTTTTTCTGAGAAGTTAATACCTGGGTCTGGCAAAGAGGGGGTTCAGGACTCGCCCACAGGGTAATTTGACGTGCACCTGTTTCTACGTCCCACATGTTGACTTCATTATTGCCATTGACAGCTGACACAATCCACGAGCGGCGTAGAGGATGCAACTCCATCCGCCGCACTCTTGCGCCTAAAACATGAAAATTATTACCAACAAATTCATTTAAATTAACTTGTTAAGTTTTACCAGCTGGATGGGATAGAGTAGAAATAGGCAACTGAAACCGTATATCCCAGCAGACGTGAATCCCCTTCACAGTCCCAGCGACCAACCACGATTGGCACGGGTCAACACAATATGACGTGATTAACCCTAAAAATCAATTTTTTTTTTATTTACCGTATATAGAACTATAAAAAACTTAAAAATCTACCGTGTTGTGGATCATTTTCTAATTTCCACGCAACTCCTGGTGACCGAAGATCCCATCCATATATTGATCCATAGACAGTTGCATATGTTAAAACCGACTGAGAACCAGCATCGAAGTAATTCATATCCACCACGCAGCCGTCTTCGTGTTTGTCCAACGTACGTGTATGCAATACGCTAGATTTAGGACTTGCGACGTCGTATTTAAAAACATGAATGGATAAATTGTCGGATGCCGATGCTATTGCTTGATTATTGTGGCAAACAGCTAACGATGTAATATTCCCACCCTGACGACTGTACGTCTGTCTAGCTCGATTTGCAATGCTTTTTGCTTCCATTCGTCCACAATCCCATATTTTAACAGTTCCATCGTTAGACGAAGTGACAAACAAGCATGTGTCGGGTATAACTATAACCCTGAAAAAAATAAAATAAAGTTTTATAATTTGATGTAAATGTCAAAGTACCGTAATATTATTTTAACCTGTTAACAGCTGATCTGTGCTCGTATAAGTGCGCAACTAATAATCCTTTTGGTTTCCAGCTCGGTGGAGGATATTTCCCATCTCTGACGCCATCTCCCTCCAGATATCCACTGTTCAAACTATTCATTGACCGTTCTGTTACTTTTCTGTAGATGAGTTCCCGCAATTCCACTTGACACTGCGATATTTGAGCTACATAGAAAATAAAAACTATTAAACTAATAATTCACGTAAACAATTTCTTACTTTGAATTCTTTGATTTGCGAATGTTAACTGATCACTGCTGACAACCCTCTTGGGTGAATGCGATGGAACGACACCTCTTGCAAGTAAAGGAGAAAAATTTGGACCAACGTTGTTATCTCCGTTTTGACCGTTCGGAGATGTAAAATTGCCTTGTGGTAAACTTTTGGTCATCAAAGCTGCATTATCGCTTTGAATTCGCGGCGATATGGGAGGATTAGTGGCACCAAACATGTGTTGCCACTCTTCGTTCATCGCCATTCCACTTGCATCGTTCCCACTCACTTTCTTTCTCAGAGCCCTGTTAAACTGCGCGTTATGTCCATGCATTCCAACACTGTTTTTCTCTTTCACCAAATCAAACTGATGTCGCAAAACGTGGGAATTTTTTGCTAAATCTATGTATCCTTCGCAGTCTTGTTTGTGTTTGCTCTCCACGGTACTGCGTGAGGAATAGGCTTTGAGGAGATACTCTCGCATAAGCAATAAAAGGTCTTCCACTCCTTCGGTCATTGAATCTCCAACTAATCTTCGGTGTAGCATTCGCACGTTTGCATCTATTTCGCCATACTGTGGCTGATGCCCACTTCGAGTGATACCTCTCAGCATTTCACGTTTATGGAGGGACTCGAGTAAAGCTGTTATGTGTGGCGAACGAATGACAATGTCGTACACAGAACGAGGGATGGGATCTTTGAGAGCGCTCAGCAGCATTATCTGTCGATAGAAAATTGTTTAATAATTGGTATTTGTGAGTAAATAGTGAAGTCTTACTTCTTTGTCCACTTGTATAACGGAATATTTTAAAAACGGAAGAATTAGAGGTAACAATTTACAGTGTATGTCGGCAACGTTTATATTTCGTGCTACTGCACATACAAAGCCGACTGCACCGTGTCTAATCCATAAGTTTGGATGACATAATAAAGGTGCCATTTCACTTAATAGTTCGTATAGTGTGAGTTTTTGTAGAAGCCCCAACTCTGTTAAATTAGCCATTGCATTCAATGAAGAAACGATGACCGATTCCTCGGGATCGCTCATACCCTAAAAAAGATTTAGTAATTATTAAATCACGAATTTTTTTATTTAGTAAATAAATACTTGTTGCAACAGTGGTTTTAAAATGTAGGAGCTTTGCCAACCAACATACGCGGCTACTCCCACTATACAATCAAAAAAGGCTGCTCTCAAATGCCGGTCTCCTTTATCATTTAAAAATGTAATCATGTGTGAAAGCAAAATGTCGTTTGCTGTGAATTAGAAAATATCACGAATGTCATTCGAAGTTTGTTAACTATTGAATTTTTTACCTTTTTGATGCCCGAAAAATACACACAGCCTGGTGATTCCATTTTCCATTAACGTTTGCTTAATGATGTTGTCAGAATCACTAAGTAAAGTACTGACTATTTGCTGAATCATTTCGTGTAAAGCTTGCAATTCTGCATCGTAGGTTGCCTACAAAAAATGACTATGTCAACATTTTCTTTTTACAGATTAAGCTCTGTAAACGACTTACATGATTATTTAATACACTTCCGTCTTCAACAGTGTCAGTTTCATCATTTTCGGTATTTAGTTGCGCCATTTCAAGAAACCTATAATCGTTTTAGTGTTTAAATAAAGTTTACAATTTTTTAATTTTTTCTTTCTAAATACCTTAAAGCAATTTCTGCCAATTCAGCGATGTTCTCAGCAAATGTGATACGAACTATCACTGTTTCATCGTGCGTTAAATGTGATAAGTTTGGCAAAATGTATTCGGGAAAGATATTAGCATCACTTCTTGGTACGGAATTAACTTTGCTGAGGCATTTTGTCAAAACGCGTAACGAAGCAGCTCTTACTCTGGGATGATCGTCTTTCACCAGATACAGCTAATAAAATAAAATATTGTATAATGTAATTTAAGTTATTAGACTTTACCATATATGGTGTAAGCCTATCCAATATAATCTCTGCACTTAAACAAGGTGTAAGTGTCAGCAACATATCTAGAGCACTGAGTTTTTCTGAACAATGCTGCAAATATGAAAATTCAAGTTTATTAAAGTGTAATTTACTTTAATTTATAATTTTACCCTTAAAGCCCTGAGAGTCGACGTGATCAATGATGTAATGATTACAAGTCCATCAATCGGTTTGGTATTTTTAGACTCATCTTTATTATTTGTGTTACCGGTATTATTTTCGTTTTTGTTTTCATTGCACAGTGTGTTTACAATTTTAGGCAAGTCTCTTGACAATCGCACTATTTTATCATCAGCCGTTATTATTGGAAACCCAGCAAATCCATGCATGTAATCCCGTAAATAACTGTAGAAATACTCCGGAAAAGCCTTTCCTCGTTGCTCATCTAAATATCCTTCTGCTGACATGCGAGAAGATGGTTCTTTCTGCATCATGTGACACAACATTGCCTGTGTACGGTATATTAAAAATTAATCAGTGAATGGTAACGTATAACTCCGAGTGCTAAATAAAAACAATACTCTGATATCCGTGTTTTCAATTTTTTCTAAAATTTTGCACGGAGTGTATTCATCATTTCTGTACGCCAATAATTGTCCGAGGTCAAAAGGAGAGTGACCCTCAGTGAATAACTCGGTTAGAGCACAGCTGTATAAAAACAATACATTACTTTTTATAATACACAAATTTGTAATTGTTGCTATTACCCCACTGAGAATATATCCATAGACGATTGCAAATTTCCTTCCCTAATTTCATCATCGGGCAATGATAAATTGCTCGTATCAGTAGTAAATGTTTTAACAAATCGTTCTGGCGCAATGTAACAAGTCCGCCTTCGCGAAGTGTCGAAAAAATACGAGTAATCTGCAGGATTGTCCTCTGGCAAATATGTGGGTTTAAAGCTGGCAAAGTCAGTCAACAAAACCCAATTCCAGCCTGTTACCATCACGTTTTCAAGCTTGATGTCTCCATGACAAACCTGGTTGGAAAGGCAACATTAAAATTTGAAAAGAGCTTTCTATAAACTGTATTTACGATAGTTATTTACCCCTAACTTATGACACTGACTAATGGCGCACAATAACTGAAAAGCAATCCACTTTTTTTCAATGTTATTAAGAAAAGGTCTTGTGCTTATTCTGTCGTATAAATTGTCTTTCACGTATTGACGAAAAAGTAATCCAGCTTTTTCTGTCAACTACAGTAAAGAGTACACATAAATTTGTGGAATTTGTAAAGTCAATTATTACTTACAATGCATTTCTGAAAAGGATGACAATTTGGAACGTTGCTAATTTTTAATTTAATTTCTGAAAAAAAAATAAAATGTATTGTAAATAACATGTTGCAATTTATAATTTATATATATTTTACCTTCTAATTGTTCACTGTAAATTTTTAATGGAAATGATGGATCATGAATAGCAAAAACCTTGACAACGACCAAACCTTCGCTAAATTTTGCTCTAGCTACTTTCAAAAAACGAGTGCTACCTAAACTGTAAATGTAAGATAAATGCAATGCAATTAAAATTCAGTCTTGATTACAAATGTCAGCTGGTGATATGTACCTGATGTCGAAAGTGTAGTCAGGTAAATCAGTTAAATAATATTCTACTGGAAAGATTTGGGAAGGGGCAATACCAGTCAGCTGATTTCCCATTTCTTTAGTTTTCTAGGTCCGTTTTCCGTGTTATAACGATAGCTTTTTCCCAATGTCCACAGCAAACTTGTTTTGTTTTTCCATAATTTCCATATCTGCGGCCAATCCGCTATCCGCCTACTCGTTTTGACAGATAGCGCCGCCTAGTGACGAGTAACTTAAACTTGTTAAAGTGCGCTCCTCACGAAAGCGCCTCAAATTTTCAATTTTTAATCCCAAGTTTTATTTTTGTTAATATCTATGTATTTTTATGAATTATAAGTGTGTAATTATTCCTGTAATCCCCTCTTAGGAATCAAGTGTACTGTACATATTTGTGTAAGGGAAAAAACAGTCACTTATGAACACTTCTTTTAAGCCATACTACTAGTATAGTTTGTACAATGTCGTAATAACTCAAATTATACATGAAAAATACAACAGTTTACAATTGTTTTAATAACAAAGCAGTAATGGTATTAGACATACCCTTTTTCGCACATAAATGTAAAAAAAAAATGTATAACATCTAATGCTATTCAATAGTCAATGGCACATTAATGATGATAATATAAACCAAAACAACTTAATAATTTACAATTCATAAAAAGAATCTATGAGTTTAAGTTTTCAAACGTAAGACAATAAAATTAAACCTGTAATACCAAAGATTCAGATCCTTCAGTATAAAAACTTCCACAGCAGAACCAAATAACTGGCAATTGTTTATTGAAATCCACAGCAACTTTCATGTTTGATTATTACAATATACCAACTTCAAACTAGCAAAACATTAAATACATTACCATACATTCACTATCATTGCCAGCTATTGCACATTATAAAATAATAAAATATCTGTCTTACAAATTAAATTAGATAAAATTTGTGGATACAATACTGTTTAAAAAAATATCTTCTTAATCAAAATAAACATATAACTATGTTTTCTGGCTGTTGATCTATGGTTATATTTTAATATCTAAAAAAAACCATTAACTGTATTGTACAGTGCCTTGTTACGAGTCTATTGATTGGTCCCAAAACTTTTTCCAAATAAATTCATAATAACCTAACAAAATGTACATTAACGAAATGTGAAATTAAATTAAATGAAAGAAAGAAAGAAAGAAAGAAAGAAAGAAAGAAAAAAAAAAGAGAAAAAAATTAGTTGATTGCATTGAACAGTCTCTGACTGATTTTCAACTTAAATACAGGTACTCAATGTGAAATATTGTCAAGGCATTGATTGAAAAAAAGTTTGTTGATTTTACTTCATCCAAAAGCCATTTTCATTCCAACTGCCTAAGATGGCAAGCATACCATTTCCCGTCGGATGACGTCGATCTCTTCAACCACAGACAAATTGGCGACATGTGCTATTGCCTGTTGACTTCTTCTTTTAACGAGTTAATACGAGCACATATTTTCAACGCTGGACCTAATTTCATATTCATAGCTGTCATCAAATGATCTTCCTTGAGTAATAAAAGGGCTTGTCCGTCAATTTCCTGTATCCGAAATTCGTCCGCGTAGTCTGAACATCCAGGCAATGCTTTGATAAATTCATATACATCTGGCACCTAAAAAAGAAAAAAGTTTAAACACGGGAGATCCTCTATACTCTTAACTTTTCTTCAAAACTTACCGTCCATTTCACAGGACTTTTTGGTAATGTTCTTTCTGTTGGTAATTGTGGTGGTGGTTCTGCTTCTGTGTTGTCAACTTCCATATCTTTCTGACTCGTAGGAGTTGTGGGAGATAGCGAACTTTCACCACCAGAGTGCGAATCTGTCGTTTCTTCTTTTGGCGAACTTTCTCCACCATTTTGCTGTATTAATTAAAGTAAAATAATTATTAAAAAAATATCCAGATAACATGGTAAAATTGATAATTTACCCAATCATCTCCAGGACTAATAACAGCTGTTCTAGACGATGATTTTCTCCATCCCTTTCTCTTACTCAAGTGATGTTTTTTACTGCTTTTGCTCGAATCCATCTCTGTTGTTAAAAAAAAACCATGCAAAAACCAATAACTAATTCAGTTAATACGCTTGGGAACAAAACCAACCAGTAGAAGATGAAAACAGACCAATGCGTTTGGAGCAACCAACGTTGTATCTCTTTGCACACGACGTCGAGCAGAACCTCTTTGATCGTTTAAATTTCTTCTTCTCATCCATTTTCCCACAAAACTCACATTTGGCAAGCTCAGATTCCAACTTCTCTTTTTTTTCTAAAAGAAATTACTCGCAGTTAGACGAAATTTTAAATATTTAAAAATACTTAAGAATGTAAAAGATGAAAAACATAAATCAAACAAAAAATGATAATGTTAGAGAAATGTTAGTAAACATACTGCCTAAACCCTTTATGATAATGGTGGGTTTCCCCCCATCTTTCCAAGGGTCAGATTGTGTTTGAAGAACAGGTTGAGTCGAAGTTGGTATAAAGTCAGCTTTTGGGCCTATGATTTAGGAAATAACAGTGCACAGAGTGTGGAGTTAGTTGATTAGTGTGGAAACACATACAGCAAGCAGAATTGTAAGTTTCAAGTGAATTGTTAAAAATAAGAATTTAAATAAACTAGGAAAATTACTTGGAGATTCTTCTATGTCATCCATTTCTTTTTCCGACTGCTGTTGTTTATTAGGTTGACATTCCGCAACCAGCGGCGTCCGATTTACCTTTTAAGCAATTCAACATTTAGATTTTATCTCGAAGTCAATCGAACTGGTTTATTACTAAAAGTGAATATACTTACTCTTAATCTTAAGTTCATCGCCAAATGACGTTTTAATCACCTAAATTTAGGACTTAGGTTAAAACGATCGTGACATGCGTTTTTGGAAAAGGCAAAAGCGTGACGTCTAAAAGTCATGGGCATGCGCGATCGGCACAAGATTTAGCCGACTTAAAACCTGAAATTCGAGCTGCAAGTCTCGACATGTGCTAGCATCGTGATCCGCATTTTTCATTGTTGGCCACATATAGGTCGTGTCGGGTTTTCCCACTAACTGGGATTATGTTCGGAACTAGCAGGAGCGTGGTTTCTGTGCGTCACACTCCCACAATGCATTTTTCTTTTGACATTCACGTTTCGCGATTGTTTTTATGTAAATTTAGGGGATTAAAACGTCATTTGGCGATTATTAATTGAACTTTAGAGTAAATATATTCACTTTTAGTAATAAACCAATTCGATTCACTTGACTTTTAAATTTAAATTATTTAACAATACCGGAAATGGCTCGGGCCCTTCTTGAATAACATAACCTTCAATCACATGCGTGAGAACGTGGGGTTTAACAATTGCTTTCTGCGGTTGTTTATCTTTTCCTTGTTCTATGGGTGCTACCGTTGCCATTGCGGGAGTTGTTGTTATGATTGCTGTTGTAACTGTTGTTGTTGTTATGGGAGCAACTGTAGTAGTCGGTACTGAACCAACTAATGCTTTTTCGAGCTTAGGTGCGATTGGTTTTGGCAGTAACTGTGGTTGTGTCAACGCCGCTTCTAGATGTCGCGTAGGAGTAGAACTATTTGTTTTATCGGTTCTGGAAGGTTCGTCTACTTCCATTGGTTCCTCTTGTTCAGGTGGTTTGCTTGCGATGGCAGGTGGCGCGGGTTTCGGCATGATGGGAACGTTCGCTTGAATTTCTACACTCGCTAAATGATAAACTAAAAATATATATATATATAATTTATTTTTTAAATTTAAACTAAACTACCTTTTTGCACCGGTTGTTTACCATCACCACCACCACTGTTCATCTTGGTTTGACTAGCGATGGATTGATGACCGGTTGGTCCTGGCAGCTTTGTTTGATTGGCAGCATCGGCTTTTTGATGTAAAACAACGGGAGCCATTCTATTCATCTGAGCTTTAGTCCTGTGTTTCACCTGTGCAAAGATTTGTTTATTAACCAACTCTTTTCCGTGAAATTGTAATATAACTTACAGGAGCGCGCAAACCTGGTAACTGGGTCGTTTGTACCAAACTAGTAGTCACATTTGTTTGAGTTGCAACTGAAGCAGCTGGCCGAACCTGCAAAAGTGGTTGGATCTGATCCATTCGCTAATCAACATCTATTTCATACGATATAATAAAAATAAACTTTATCACTGTATTTTACCTGCTTCGGTTTTGTGATTTGTAGGCCGGGACTCGGTTGAATCGCTGGCTGCGTTTGCGCAGGCGGCGATTGTAAAAACATATCTGGATGTTGTCCGCGAATAAATATCGGGTTCTGTGCGGTTGTCAGAAGCGCCGGAGATTGAATTCCTCCCGGAGTGGCCCACGTAATGCCACCGTGAATCGATCCTAGTTGAAGCGGATTCAACATATGTGCCTGACTCGCAATCATGGCCGCTTGGCTCGTGATGAGTTGAGGAGTAGACACTATAGTAGTTCCTTGCGATATTTGCTTAAACTGCGACGAGTTAAGGACGGTTGCAGTGGCCGTTCCGGGATTCCCGGTTACTTGAGTTCCGGGCTGAGGATGCGGCAAAATGGGCGATTTGGACTGCAGTGCAGTTGCTTGTCCCATGACCTATTAAAAGCAAGAAATTTTTTAATTTCTCAATCCTGGCTGGGTAAAATAATAAACTACTTACAAATGAATTTAATAAGTGATTACTTACAAAAGGTTTCATTTTTTGTGCATCACTCACAGATTTCGAATGTTGTTGAGGCATCAAAGATGGTTGAGAAGATATAACTCCCAGCTGTCCTATGACAAGAGTTTGGTTGCCAGTCGATGGCATGTAGTTTTGTTGGCCTTGCAGAATCGGTTTGCCAGCTGCAAGCATCTGCGGCGTGATCTGGTATGGGACATAATGTTTCCCAGCTGTTACTACCTGTGTTATGGGGATTGGTTTATCTACAGTTGAAAATTTAACTAACTAGGAAGATTTGTTAATTGGGTCATTGATTTTTATTCCTATGTGTTAATAGAACGTGTTTAAAAATTATGCAGAAGAAAGAATTCAATTTCGTTGCTGTGAAACTTGACAAGTGTTTAATTCCTGTTTCTTCGGATACAAACTTCCGGCTTGAAATGATCTTTTCCACTTGTCGATATTCAAATTTTTTTAATTTATGTCTTTCTTCCGCATGTTGTTTAACATGTTCATTAAAAAAAATGTACATGCAATCTAATTTTGGCATTAAAAATGATAAAAAATGGTAAATTTAATTCTTATTTTTTTGCCAAGAAAAATTATGGTGTCAAGCGCCTCAGTGAAAATTGCAGTTTGTAAGAATCTTGATTTTAGATTTGGTCTGTGTGTAGGTATAAACTTAATAACAGTTAGTAAAAAATGCAATGATGGGTAGTTTGTAGTATGCAGCAAAAAAGGTGCACAAAGTGAATGTTTGAAATAAATGCACATTTAATGCAATGAGTTCTATCACCGTAATCAGAGTCACCAATGGCGTATTAATCAAGCTCAAAGCCGCCAGATGCACAGTAAGAATTGCCGATACTTGCCAACTGTTTAAATTATCCTTTAAATTAAGGTTAAACCCAATTTTTATTTTCACATCTTGTCCGAGTAAAGAAAAAAATAATAAAACTGGTTGGCAAGTACAGAAAACGTGTTTCTTCCAAGAAGAAATATTAAAAAAAAAAAAAATAGATAAATAATAAACGAAATCTCATTTCTGTATTTAGTGTTGTTGTGCCTTGTGGTGAGAAATAGTTATGCAAAAAAAAAAAGGGCAGTAAGAGGAGGGTTTTTGTATCAATATTCAATGAAAGAATAACCTGTCGACTGGCCGTGAAAACGGGCGATGGTGCAAGTAAAGGGACAGGAGCTAGACCAGTCCTGCCACTCGACGTACTGACGGACACCCCATTTTGGACGGTGGTAGAAGGATAAATCATAGGTTTGAAGGTTGCTGCAATGGAGGATGTTTTCCGGTCCAGAGTAGGTGCTTTACTCAGCAGAGGCAATCCCAGAACAGGCGCACTGAAAGCCTGTGGATAGGGCACCAACATCGCATCAAGCCACTTGTTTCATTATTTCAAATCCCCATCATATCATTATCAAACATAATATTGTGCATTATCAAGCAAATAGGTAGTAAACTACAAACCATTTTGTGTTTTTCAATAATCTAAATGTGGGTTTTATGCAATTTTCACTTGCACACTTTCTCTTCACAACCTCTAAAGATATGTTTTTTTCCCCGAATACTATCTACGCAGTTGTGATACGTATTAATAACGAAACAGAATTGATTTTTTTATGTGTATTACAAGTACAAGCAATACGTGTAACCCCTGTGTTGGGTATATATTAAGGTTGAATTTTTTTTTTTTCTTTTTTGAGAAAAATATTTACAAAAATATGAATGCATTTTTAAAGAATTTTCTGCATATTTTTTTAATTAAAGTCGATAAAAACGCGGGATAAATGTATGAATTAATTATACACGTGTCATAACGTTATTTGTTATTTCATCTGGTATAACGACACGAACTCGTCCAAATGCATCACAATTATCAATTGGGTAAATTTCATTTATTTATTTACTCACCGTGCAAGTTTATTTATTTATACCGGTATTTCTATTTTTAACACATTAACGGGAATTTGAATTTTTTACATTTAATTTATCTTCAGGGGAAATTAGACCGAATTTCCGGTATGAACAAAAAGAATGTGCGTATGCAATTTCACGTACTAATCAAACTGAGGAAATTTTTTACAAAATTTCACCGAAGCGTGTACAACAGGACGAATATGGGTGGGATAATAAATAAAAATTTACAATGAAACGAAACACAAATTCAAAAAAAAGAAATAAAAAAAGAAATAAATAACGACACAAAAAATAACGTGAATAAGCATACAGGTGTGCAATACCAATTGTCAATCTTGGTACTAGAGGAAGTAAGAATAATGAGAAATAAAAAAACACAACCCACCTGTATAGAAGGACTCATGCCCGTAGGTTGCAATGTGATATTGCCAGCAGACATAAGCAGCTGTTGTTGAGGATTGTAAATGTGTTGCAAATATGCTTGAGGATGCATTGGCTGCTGAATCATTTGCATCTGTATCATGTATAAACAAATCAACGTTTTTAATTACATTTTCACGAGATTATTAAAGGAGGAAATAAAAAACAGTAAAGTATGAATAATAATAATTATTATTCCACAACAGGTGAGGGGGTTAAGGAGTGGCTCACCTGCGGAATGGGCGAAGGAGGCACCCCAGGATGAGCCATGACCTGTGGGGTGATTGGCTGATGAGGTTGGGTCATGGCCGCAGTTGTTGTGACCGTCACGTTGGACGTTGGAGTAACGGGAGTGAGCTGGCAAGACGAAACTACATTCGCTGCCGCCACTGCTATCATGGCGTTGGCCTGGACTACTCCATTGCCGTTGTTGGGCGTCGGCGTGCGGGCTATCATGCCCATACTTGTCGGAGTACCCGCTTTGTCGCTCATTTTTACCTCCGAATATAGTATTTTCTGCACAAATAAACACGAGGAAAATTAGAAAATAAAAATTACACACTCATCGTTTCGCTATCACTACATTGTTAACACGCTAAACGGCTTTGTTGCTTGAGAATGTAAACTGTCTATGGTATTCCCATTAATAAAAACAAGAACGGATGTAGGAAGAATCGTATTTAATTTCATAAATAAAATAAACATTCGTTGCCCCACCAGAAAAGATATGGCGGCCACCCCTCTCTCTTCCCTTAAGCCTAGCCCTCATTAGGCCCTAAATATTCCATGGTCGAATCGAATCCCCTCACTGGCAGAAAAATCTCATTATTTCGTTTCAAATGGTCGACTAGGTCCAGCACATCGACATGGCTGATGGGGAACAGAAACAAGCCTAATTGCAGTAGAGGAGACAAAAAAAATAAGAAAATCAGGGGGGAAAAAAAGAAAAAAAAAGCAAAAATACATAAAAGACAATAAATGAAGAAGAGGAGAGAGCGAACAATCGATCTTTCCATCAAAGCTCGAAACAAGTCGTAGTAAAAGCCGCAAATATAAGGTCCATAAACCTTCATTTATTATTCCACTGGCCTCTCTTCCCTTCCCTTCCTTTCCCTTTACTCTTATCAACACCCGCACCGCACCACTATTTTCTTTTTTCGTTTTCCCCCTGGCATTCGTGGCAGCAGCAGGAGGGAATTTTCATCCACGACGCAGCCCCGTGACCTACGTCTCCACTCGCAGCCAATACCAGATGGAGGTTAGGGGAGGATGGCGAGTGCAAACAACCAATTGGTTCCACCGATCCGCAGCAGCCGTCGGCGGTTCTCTGCCTCTGGGTTGGTAATGGAAAACCACGCCCTGTCTGGAGTCCCTCAAAAATAACTTCTTTACGTAAATATCTTTCTATGTACAGACCTGTTGTTTTCTTATCGCAACTTCCAAACAACCAGATTTTATACTCTCTAAAAACCTCCAGCTGCTTGTTTTTAATCTCTACTTCTCCCACGAGTTGATTATTTTCCAGTATCTAGTCACTGAAATATAAATTACCACGTTTTCGTTGTCGTTTTCAGTTTCCAAGTTAAAACTCATTTCTGATAAAACCACGCACTGAGGTCCTCGTTTAGGTTTAGAAAAATAAAAACTCCATCTTTTACATAGCAACAGGAAACAATAGTTAGTCTAGCTGTCGAACTTACCTATTTCCTATGACGTAAGTAATCGATCAGAAAAACAAATGATCGTCTGCTTCAAAGAGAAGCAAAATAACATGCACAATGCTTGCAGAGCTGCACAAAAGTTCGAGGAAATGGCTAAAAATGGTGGAAAACTGGTGTAATCATAAGCCCAGGCAGGCGCCTCTGGTCCTTGAGCAAGTCGTTATCAATCAAATTGGTCAACTGTCTCTAAATAAAACACACCTCGCTTGGGGAGGAGCCAACCAAATTGGCGTCTCCTATTCTGTATCAAGAAAGCCTCCAACCGGGTCTCGGGTTATGGACTCTCT
>JAQFZP010000544.1:0-32692 GCA_034695745.1 Geophilus truncorum
CTGTGCGATGTGGATCGGCGGATGGATGGCTCATCATCGCCAGCGTCCGGAAATTGAGTCGATACATCTCGACCGGGTCGCTCGAGTGCGCTGGGAAGTCGCTCATCACGGTTTCGTCACGTGACGAAAGCATTAAAGAACCTATTAAAGATAATTAAAAAAAATTAAATTACAAACGACAATTTCTTACATTTTCAACAACATAAGCACGATGAGTGCACACACGGCACCCAGGATGAGTATCATGACGATGGGCGCAACGAGCCACAAAGCGTCGCCATCCTCAGCTGATTCAACTTGAGAAATCCCGAGTTTGCCAGTGTTGTCGCCGCCGAAGATGCACGGTTTGCCGTCGCCGCCGAAGATGCACGGTTTGCCGTCACCGCCGATGCCGATGCCATCTGGCTTGACCGGGTGCGCCACTAGAGCCATGTCCAAGCTCAAAAAGTTGGAAAACTTACTGGACGTGTAAAGGTTCTTCTGCGGAGTGTCCACCGCCGCACGCACGAAAACGCGGTACTTGTTGCTAGCCTCCAGGTGGCGGTTGCTTAAGCCGTCGTAGTTTTTCCCGGTCGCCTAAAACGAACGAACAAAGAATCGACAACTGGATGAACTTGGCCGCTATGTACGGGTGCGATCACGAAATCAACTAAAATTTAATTAAAAAAAATTGTTACCAAATGACATGATAATTTCAAAAAGATATATACTGTACTTCTTCTAATGGGCATTGGTTAGGGGCTTTGGTCGCATTTTCGTCGGAAACCACGATTAAGTATTAGTGATCCGAACTCCTCCGACGCTCGAAAAAGAATGACGCTGATCTCGACGTCGTTCTTTGATGTGCACCGGGGGATGGTACGTCTCGTCCGGCAGCACTGCAATCACGTTCACGCCGTAGCTGGTAAATAGAAAGAGATCGTTGATCACTAGGGAGTACAAGTATGTCTCCGAGTCAGTAGACGTACCGTATGTCATTTTCGCCGGGATCACCTGTAACATAAATTTAAAAAAAAATTAACAAAAAAAAGGCAGAGGCTAATTTCTATAAAAATTTCTGTAATGCAATTGTTTTAGCGTCCATATTCAGTACGGTACCATGGGTACCATGGTGATGTAATTCCTTTGTGTACAAATTACCGCTGTAAGCCCGATACAATAACCACATGTCCGATGTGGTTCTGTGACTAATCACGGATGGGATGGACCATTTCGAGATGCCGTTCGACACATGTTCAATTCAAATGTGTAATTTACTTTCCACAGATAGCATCCACAAGTAATGCTCGTCGACTCTAGTCCCTAGGACCGTGAACCAAAGCATTTCTCAGCGTCGATAGTGGCTTCTTGCACGGATAAACCTTCTTCGGGAGTTTGTTTTTCGACAATTAAAAGTCGATTCTGCGAAGAAATTCAATAAATTTAATCATTTAAAGATGTAGGAAAATGTATTTCATCTCGTACCATACATGGACTTTTGAATCGTTCAAGTCGCTTATTTAAGTCCTTGTCGGGCTTTCACACTGGCTTCCTCTTCCTCTTCCTCTTCCTCTTCCTCTTCCTCTTCCTCTTCCTCTTCGGATGGCTATGGCTGCCGGGCATGGTCCATACATTGAACGACAGTTGTGTAAATAATTGCTTGACAACCTGTTTAAAATCACAAGGAATAGTAAGTTTAAAATGATTAATTTAATATTGGATTTTATTTTACTTCTTCCGCATGTTCTTGATCCATGTTTGGGTCCACTGCTGACTACAAAATGACATCGACTAAATGCAGTACCGTACTGCAGATTTTTATCAATTTGTTGACCAGAAATTCCCAGCAACAATCGTGTCTATTTGCGATCGACTTGCCAGTAATTTCTGTACTGTTTGTGAAGTAGCAACTCGTCTCACAAACACACCTCAGCTATACTGTATATACTGTATATATTTTTTTTATCAGATGTAAAAAAAAATCACAATTGAAAAAGAAATAATTTAAACAAATATTTTTCTTACGATAAGCCTTTTCATTCTTTTCAATTTCCCTTCAATCAAATCAGCACCGAAAACATCCTGCAATCAGCTGAAAGCGCAATAACTCCCAAGATATTCTCGATAATGTCTAGATTTAATATGATGCCATAACATAAATGATGTGGCAACATCAGTGGATGAAAGCAAAACAAAGAACGATGAAGGATTTAATTTTCAATTTTCATAAGTGGAAAAATATCTCCGAGAAACACGTGATCGGCAACGAAAGACCGAGTTCGCATTTTAAAGGTAAATACTTATTACTGATTATTTATCAGTAAATAAATAAATAAATAAATAGCTAACACCATATAAAAATAAGTTATAAATCAATTATATACCAAAAAAAAGTATTTTTCTATTCAAAAATCCCAAAAATTACTTGACTTACATTCGAAGTTAGCGCCATCTGTTGCTAAAAACCACAAAACACTATACTAAACAGCATCAATTTTTTCTCCGCAACAATTATTTATTTCCTCTTAACTACAGACGAAATAAATAAAAATCTCTACAACGTAAGCGATCTAAAAAAAAAAATAAATAAATAAATAAATAAATAAATAAATAAATAAATTAACACAAAATAAATTTAAAAATGTCAAAATTACTTTTTGCAAAACTTGTATTCATACGCCTCGCACAACGAACACGGCGAAAACATTTCTTCATTATACCACAACTCAAACTGACTCGGTTTCACAACGTATAAATCCTCAAAAGTAATCTGCACTTGGCCTCTTTCACTTTTAAACCTCTTGACAACTTCCAAACTCGGATCCTGTCGACTTAAATTCAAAACCCTCAAATCCTTACAAAACCTCAACCACCCGTCCATCAAATCCGGCAACAAATTAACACCACACGTCAAACTGACGTGCGTCAACTTCGCACTCACTTCCCCAACGTCAACATTCACGTTATCTTCGACGGCGAGAGCCATTGTTTTCATGTTCGGAAAACACGTCAAGTAATCCAACGACGACGCACACGTGATGTTGACGTGTTTCACCCTTTCGCCAATCTCTCTGTTGCGGTGGCGACAGGAACTATGAGTCGAATTGGCGATCGTGAAAGACTCCAAATTCGGCCACACGGTTAACACTCGGCAAATACAGACGTCGCTGAATCCGAACATTTGCAGTTTAGTTACGTTACTCATGCGAAACAACCCGTTCGTACCGATGGTGGCCATAGAGTTTCGACAGGTGAGAATGCGTAATTGGAGACTCGTGTGATACACGAGGAGTTCGAGAGTCGTGAGATACTCGAGTCGCGAGAGGAAAACCAGACTGAAGTACGCCGTGTCATCTCGGGGCAGAAAGTTGAAACTGAATTTCTCCAAGTTCGGGAATAGAAACGGCAGTTTTTGACGCGAATTTTCCGTCCATGTCCGAGCTGCCGTGGTCAGCGAGAGGTTTTTGATGTTGGTGAAACAAGTGGACACTGGAGGCAGTGCGTTCATTATTCGTTTCGGGTTGACGCATTCGAGACGCTCGAGTTTCGGGAAATTCGCCAACGCCTCCATGACGCCGACAGATGTGACCAACGTGTCGTGCAAGTTGAGGCTGACGAGGTGCGATTTGATGTTGTCCGAGGTGACGAGGTACGCGACGGAGCGATCGGTGATGGGTGAGAAGAAGATGTCGAGTCTTTCGAGGTTCTGAAGGTTTTCCGAAAGGGTTTTTACCGTGTTGTCGCTGGAGAAGCCGCAGTGGTCAGAGAAGTGGCGGAGGTTGGTGAAGGTTTCGAGAGATTTGGTAAATTGAGGCCAGATGAAATCGCGTCCGAATTTGCAATTTTTTTCCTCTTGTTTGTCTCGAAGGGTCAATCTGAGTTTTCGAAGGTTCTGGAGATGAGAAATAAAGTTTAAAGTTTTTTTTTATTTTTATTTTAAATGATTATTTACCTTTTTCGCTAATTGTGACATTAAATCAATTAGTGTAGCGTTGTATTTCGGACTGTACACGTATCCCTTGATATATATTTCATCTAATCCCATTTCTATCATGAAAAGGAGATGAAATATGTTGAGCATCTTATGGCAATATTGTGTTTTCATCACGTGCACGATGTCAGTTTTCAAATTATCACCTAATAACATTTCACAAATTGTAATCGAAAATTAATTATGTAACGTTTTCTAACAAATTGAAAACTAAATCTACTTTACATAAATTCAAGTATTGAATAATGGACGTCGTTTTCTTCTTGTAAATAAATAAAATTTCGTTTCGAATGAGTCCCTTTTGTCTGTCTGCCAGCAGCTCGGTACCGAACATTGGTAATTTGTATTGTACGTCGTAAGCGTCGAATCCCACGTTCCATTCTGCATCGAGCGGTTTTTTACGAACTAAAGTAAACAAAAATAAAATTATGGTGCATCATGTTCACTGTTTGAGTACATTTACCCGTTTTGTCGTCGTTTAAAGCGACCCAGACGCAGTTAACTATTCTTTTGATTGCGAGAGCTTTGAGTGCGAGTACTGGCTTCATTTCATTTCATTTTTTTTTTTAAATTTTACTTTAAATTTTGTTTAGGCTTAAATAAAGCGTGAAAATACTTACATGGTGTAAAGCGCCATGATCGAGTCTGATGTGTCTGATAACAGATGGCGCCGTTTTGATAAGTTACAGCTTTTGTCACTAGATAGCGTTGAGATAAAAAATCTCCAGTTTACAAACTCTTATGTACGGTGGCCCTGAACCGACAAAGGTGAAAAAAAAAATTATCTCGAGATCTCGAGATACCTTTTTTTTGAAAGAATGAGATAATTTTTTGGTATCTCATTATAATGACTTAAAATTATCTCGTTATCTCGAGATCTCGAGATAATTTTTTTTAGCCAGAACTGAGTAACCAATGACATTGCGCAGGTCTGAAAAAAAAAATTATGAAACTTTATAGTTTTGTAAAAAAAAAAAAAAAAAAAAAATTATAAAACTATAAGGGGGAACCTTATGGTTTTGTAAAAAAAAAAAAATTGTAAAACCAGTTGACGTCATAATCTGTACTGTATACTGTGCAATACAGTTCATATGATGACGTCAGCGCACGATACGGAGCGCCAACCGGTGTAAAAAGAAATTCACCTTTTGTCTTCACTCTCGCTTCACGCCAAGTAGGAAGTTGGCTTAAAAGTTGACTTAAAAGTTGGAAGCGTGCAAAACTAAAAGAAGCGAAGGGACTATCCGAATAAATTTATTTTATTGGTGGATTTTATTATGACGTCATTATATTCACTTCTTTGGATAATGGACAATATTCATGGGTAAAGGGCCACTATGAAGTCGTGTGATGTGTCTGATAATAGATGACCCCGTTTTCGTAGATTGCAGCTTTTGTCACTAGATGGCGTTGAAAAAATTATCTCCAGTTTACAAAACAATGCAAAAACAAAATTATTGTTTTAGACAGACTTGGTGAGAGAGAAAACAAAACCAGTTACAAATTTCTGCCAACAGATGGAGATAAATGAAAGCACCATTTTTTGTCTTTACTCAAAATGCTCTTTTTATTTCATTTTTCTACAACATCTACCTGCTCCATTTTTGTATTTGTATTTGTATTTATGTCTTTGTTGCAGTATGTACACCATTTTAAATGATTTTTCTTTTTATTGGTGATAGAGGGCACAGTTGCATCCCCCAAAAAAGTGTATACATGTATGTTACATTAGCAGGGCACAAAATTTGCAACTAATTTCCAAAACATTTCTTTTGTTGTTTCCTATTAAAGTCTCTCAGCCTTTACACAATAACCATTTCCTATAAACGTCCTTAACAAAAATAATTTTCTCAAAAGTATCAATTTTCCTAAACTTAACCCTTTTCCCCTGTAAACAAGTCATAAACAGACAAAAGCTTCATTTAATTATTTAATTTAAACCTAATTTTATTTATTTATTTATACATAGGCCTAATTCCATCTATTCTTTTAATTTATTTCACTTTTTTTTTTCAAACGTTTTCCTCGTAACCAGTTATTATTGCATAAGAACAGGAGGCGCCTCTATTTTAACATTGGTGATTGTGCAAACTATTAAGAAGTGAACCGAAATTGCTTCAATAATTAATCAGCAGCGCCATCAGTCACTTCCGGAATCAATTTCCATTATTTTTGAATTTAAAAAAAATGTTATTTACTATTTTTATGATTTTTAGTTTAAATTTTTGTCACTAGATGGCACGCGCTCGTCTTTATCAATCACCACCACTAAAACAAACGCAGGCAGCTTCCTAAAACGCTGTTAATAATAAATATATACCCTGATACGTATTAACTCAGTTGCAAAAAAGCACTTTATCACATTTCTTAGATTTTGGGAACCAATTTCGCATTTCGGTGACTCTCTTGTATTTTTAAACTCATTTAAATTCTATATAAAGAATAAAAACTCTCAACAAGTCGCTAACGTTTTTTGTTTTTTTTTTCTCTCTCTTATTTTTCACCTATTATAAAAACCGATAAAAGTTAAGATTGAAAAAATATCTAGAAATTCTCTACAATTAATTAATGTAATTATTTAAACTCTTAATCTGACTCGGCTCGATCGGTCGCGCGATTCCTGGGCAACGGCAGCTATGAAACCGGGTCCAAGCAGCGCCGCGACCAACGCCATCTAGCGGCAGATTTCCACACCTGTTGGGAAAAATCCACTAAAAGGCGGTTCGAGCGCGACAAAGTAGGAAAATAAGGGTTTTAAACGTTATTTCTCCTTACACTTAAGCCTAAATCGTGTGTTTAAGCAATTAAAACCATCAGGAAAAGACGATAACAAACTAAAATCTCCCTGTGGTATAAAAACCTACGGTTGAGCAAAAAGCGTTCAAAGAAGACGAAATCAGTAATTGAAACCTACTCATCGTTAAAACTACCGTTAATAAATAACGTATGTACAAACCTATATACACAACGGTGCTCTTAAAACCTGAAACTATGTACAAATCGTGCATTAAAATAAATAAATAAAATAAATAAAAATTAAAAAAAAAAAAAAAAACAATTCAAAATATCCTGTCGATAAAGTCGTAGTAGTGGACACTGTCCATCGCCGTGATCACTGACATTAAATTGAGCGTCTAAAAAGCGAAAAATGGCCGCTGCTCGCTGTTATGTACATCGGATTACGTGTTAGAGAGCGAAAAGGTAGCAAATGTCGCAATTTCCCAGATTTCCCTAGTGTCAATCATAAGAACTATTCTGAAAAAGGCTTCTGTGTGTGTATTAAGTGCTCGACGCATCATTTCGTCCTATCGTTCGTGATTGTATATATATATATAATATTATATAATCTATATATATATTATAAGATGCTCCGAGCTTCGGGCACAAGACAGACGTCATTTTCCAACATAAATAAATCAAAATTAAATCATTTTTTTTTTTTTTTTTTTTTTTTTTTTGTTTGTTGTTGTTTTAGGACATTAGGAGTGAAAAGTGGAATCTACCGACGATCGGTGGAACGTGTCTGACTTGTGGAAGCCGGGAAGATCGGGCCGCTGGAGCGTGTCGGCGGTGCGCGAGCGCGACGAAAAGTTGTTCTCGGACTTTGGCCGTGGTAAGTTGGAGGAGCGTCGCATTGGACCCGCGGCGTGAGCGACGGATTCCTCGCTGCTAGTAGTGTGCGCGGATGTAACCGAGAGGGCGTTGACAATGGCACTGACGGTCTTGCAGTCGGTTTGAAGGTCGTCGCGCTGGCTGACGATTGCAGGGTTCTTGCCGATTTTGTTCAGACGCTCTGCGGCCACGCTCTCCATAGTTCGTCGCATCAGAGGGTACTGGTCGAGGACGGCATTGAAGTGTTCTACCGACAGGGAGAAGAGGTTGCAGTACGTCTCGGCACGGACGCTGGCCACTCGGCGCGCGTTGGTTAGTAAACAGATTTCTGAAAGAGAAAATAAATTTAGTTACTTTCGGTCAATTCGGTGTGACTTTCGCACCTCCAAAGTAGGACCCATCGGACAAACTGGTGGCGACCTCCCCAGTGGACATGACGATATCGACGATCCCTTCTTGAATAAAGTACATTTTATTTCCGATGGTGCCCTCTTTGATGATGATGTCTCCTGGTTGGAAGACTTCGTATTTGAGCTTCGTCACCACCTCTGACACGAATTGAGGGTCAGCGTTGGCAAAGAAGGGCACCGAGGCCACCAGTGAGCGGCAGTTAAAATTTATCACATCCTGACAATGACAATATAAAAACAAACATTGTTAACAAAAAGTTTTCTCACCAAACTTTCTTTCTTTCAATTTGTTTCTTTCTCACTTCTCTTAATTTTTCTGACAGTTCCCCCAGAATTGCTTCTTCATCAAAGAATTTCCCTTGATATCGATGTTCGAAATACTCCGAAATCCTTTGTCGCATTTCGCGAGGAAGTTTCCGATATGCCATATATTCTTCCACTTGTTTTAACTGTTAAAGGACAAGTTGATAAATTAATAATTGTAAATTTCGCCGATAGATGGCGTTTACCTTTTCTCGGTATTGCCTTCTAGATGAATCTAAAGACTGAATTAAATTCGTCGTGTGGCCCAAAAAGAGAGCGTAACAAGTCGCACCCGATATCATGCTCAGCATAGTGAGCCACATGTCCGTCAGACTTTGAGGAGGAAACCGGCCGTAGCCGATGCATAACATGTGTGACATGGCTTTGAATAATGCCCAAGAGTATTGCTCGAGCCAAAAGGCATTCTGAAAAAATAAAATACCGGTACATTAATTAAAAAAACCGCAAGTTGCTTTTTAAATCTCTCAAAAACCACAAATTTCAATTACGGCAACATTTTGTGTATTTAGCACATCGAAAATATTAAAACATCAACTAAGTGACTAGAGAAATGTTTCCTAAAATTTTTGAGACTGTGGCTAAACCGGAAGTTAATTTTTCAATTTCTCAAAAATCACAAATTTGAAATATGGCAATATTTTGTGTTTAAAAATACTACATCCGATTTTACTAATCATTTCAATTTTTTTAAACATCAACAACGTTTATTTCCTCAAAGTTTCAATACCATGGTCAAACCGGAAATTGTTTATTTATTCCTAAAAAAAAAACCACAATCAAAATTTTAAACCAGTAAAATCCCACTGCGCATGACCAGAAACAAGTCATTCTCAACTCAACCACAATGCTTTAATACAATTACAACCGATGTTTACTTATTTCGCCACATAAAATTAATTAATTCGACCATTTTCGATTTTTCAAATCAAATTTCAAACCCAAAGTCAACTGAAATGGACACAAAAGCGATTCAAATTGAGTGTTATGAAATGAATCGAATCCGCTGCATGGAAAATCTGGCGCGAAATCGTGAGCGGATCTAAATCCGACTCCGACTCCATCGCTTCAATAGCATCGATTTTATTGATTTTTCCCTCCTCCTCTTGACATTGTGCCAAACGCAGAGTGCACTGCACCACTCGATCCACCTGGAACGAACGAACGAACGAACGACGCACCCACCAAATGCCCCTTTAGCCTTCAGTTCACGAGATGGAGCGACGTCATGTGGCAAAAAAATGAAATAAAATAAAAAAAAATTGGTCAGTTTTTGTGCTGAGATTGCTGGAAAAATGGCGAATCAGCACGGAGAGAGATGTTTGTTAGGATTTTTGTTTGGTCTTGTTGTAATCAGTGCGGGTCTGTGTCTAGATGTGGGGGAAAAAACAGGGGATGAGGCGCTTTAATCTATCGAGTGACATCTCTGATTAACAACTACTGCCCAGCCAATTACGCCACTCGAAAGGCGAGTTCACCAAAGAGCGACATCTGGCATCAATTCTGGGAACTTCCAATTACATTTAATTTTTTTTTTTTTGTGGAAGAAAAAATAAAAATGTTATAGTCGGGTGAATGTGCGTGGGTCCCCTGGTGGCAAAATTCAGTACTTAAAAAATTAAAAATTCAATTTTTGTAGTTTTTTAAATGTTTTAATTAAAAAAAATAATGATTTTAGTCTTCTGCACATGCGCAGTAAATGTGAATGTTAGATTAAGTTTTCTGTTTTAGCTCTCCCCTGGTGGCAGAATTCAACACTTAGTGATTTTAAGGTAATTTATTTTAAATTTTTGTTTTAGTTTTGATTTTCGACACCAGTTGACGCTTTTCTGTGGTTCGCCTTCGCCATGACCCAGTTGCATTAATTTAACGATGATGCGCTGTAAAGTGGCTTTGAATTGATTAAAAAAAACCCTCAAAGTGACAAAAAGCTCTCGTTGGCCATTTTCTATCGGTTTTAAACAAAGTTCAGTCGAGTGCGAAAAGCGATTCGTTGTTCTTTTGTTCTCGTTTCAGTTTCTCTAACTTCATTCACGTCAGAAACAGCGAAAATCACTTTTTCTCAGCCTGATACAATCTTAGAGTGTGTTTGAAAATTCTAACTGGAATAACAGTGGTAATTATTAAAAATGGCTGTAAAATGACTTGTGTCACGTGATTACTCAAATTTAGTTCCAGCATCATTTTTAAATTAATTTAATTAAAAATTTAATTTGTTTTGTCGTCAACTCGGATTTCGGTAATTGCAATTTAAATTCAAAACCTAATTTTTTTCCTTTTAGTACACTTTGGGAATTGCGTGAATAAATAATTCCTTTTTTTTAATCTTCTTTTCCTCTGTTTTCATTTCAAAAGGTCAAGTTCCATCGAGTTAATTCGAAGCACGACATCGATCAAAAAATGACGTCGAAAGTATTAAACTTCAGCAAAAAACATAAATTAAACACAACCCAACTCTAATGTAACTCATAAATCGCCTAGAATGGCAAAAACCCGACTAAACCGCGATAATCGCACGACGCGGCCATTATCTCTATCAGCGCCATCTATGGATAAAATTAAAAAGCTAATTTTTAAAAAAACTTCTATTTTAACAGTTTCCATTCCAGCATTTTCGATGAGGAAAAAAACAGCGTTTAATAAATTTTTCCAACTTTGAGAGAACAAGTAAAAGAGTGCCAAGCGAAATCAGATTTAAACAGGGACTTGGCATTTTACCAGATGCTGAAAGGTCTCGTATAAATAAATGAGAGTTTTCTGCTAATCAATATCCAGCTTTGAAGATAAAATGAAAAAAAAAAAAAAAAAAATCGTCCCACTTGAGAATATTTAGATGCACGAAAAGAAAAATGGCGACACGGTTGGGGTTTAAAGCGACATTAGGAATTTAGAAGTTGGTCGAAACAAGATTTTCCAATTTAACAGCGATAAACAATCGCGAATGAAGTGTAGGAGTCGTGCTACATTAACAAATAGCATGTTACAATTAACTGGTGTGTAATTTTAAAAGCCTAATAACATGCCATTAGAATGCATTGGCTTCGAAATGACTGTAAACCTCAATTTATTCCCTTTTCATTGATCAATCAACACCGTAGACGTTTTTATCACTTCCGGTTTCTGATTTGTTAGTGTCGCACTTGCGAATTGCGAATTGCCAATTTTGTGAATGAGTATTTATAGATTATAATTATTGAAATTGAACTTTTGGATTTTATTTAAACCGGAAGTAATTTTTGCACGTTGCAAATGCTGATTGAAGTGGTATGGCGGCATTTATGTGAATATAATCATTGCGTGTGGGCCAAAAACAACTTTTTGAAATTGAGCAAAGTGATGTCAATATCTACAATACTTTTGATTTAATACAATGTTGAAATTGTCTACTTTATTTGTAACAACCCTCTACTTTAGTATTTTTGTTGATTTGTTAATAAATCATAACACAAAACTACACTTTTGTTTGTAACGCAAAAGTGGTAAAACCTTAACCCGGACGTAGACCAGATAAAAAAAAAAAAAACACAAACCTTATTTGTAACTATCAAATCGCATCATGTCTTAGTCTTACCTGCAGTTCATTGATAGCGACCCAGGAGTTGGAGGGAAAGCCTTGCAGCATAGGGACGAGGAACTGAAGACACCCGCTCCAATGCCCAATGAGTAGCATCATGCAGACCAAGTTCATGATTCGCATGAACACGCTCGCCATGTTCAAGAACTGAAATCAAACAAACAAGACCAAAACATCAAACAACCTGCGCAAACAACAACAAAAACAAACAAAAAAAAAAATCAAATAAATCTGCTTCAACCTCTTCCCAAACTCGTCGCACCTGTATTCGGGAGATGAAAACACATAGAAGGAGAGGAAATCTCCCATTTCCCATCCTTCCATGCGAAACAAACAAAAACAATAAAAACAACAACCAAGTATAATAAATGTAATGAAAAAATCGTAAAAAACGACCTGAAATCAAAAACTGAAAATAATTAAAAAATCCGAAAATTAATTCGTCAATCAAGGAAAGTGAAAATAGATTTTATTATAAGTTAGAAAAATTAAAAAAAAATATTAAAAAAAAATTATATAAAATAAAAATTAATAGAAAAAAATAGTTAAAAAAAATATGAAATAAAAACAAAGACGAAAAAAGCCAAGCAAAAAATTGTGGGAGGAAGGAGTGAAGAATTGAAAACAAAAGACCATGCATTATTTTTGATCCTTTCCACAGATATTTGTCGAAAAAAGTGAGAAAATGAAGCGAAAAAACAGAAAGAGCGACATTTCACAGACTGATTGCTGGTGTTGCGTCTCCCTCTGGTGTCGAATACCTTCATCCTCCTCTCCTCTCCTCTCCTCTCCTCCCTCTCACGCATTTTCCCTCAGTTCAGTTCGAGTTGTTACAATTTTTGTTTCTATTTCATTTTGGATTTGATTTTTGCTTAAACAAGGAGCCAAGTGAAAACCTCCGCATGGGAAGTTACCTTGAGAATGAGGTACTTTGGCGTGCGCTTATGCAGGGCTTTCTGGACCCTTCTCGAGCCATCTCTGTTTGTCTGCATGATCTAAAAGCGAGAAAAATGATAAAAAGAACAAAAGTATATGCTTTCCCTCACTTGGTGTGCGCAAATTTCGAATTAACCACCGAAAAAAATTAATTTAAATTTTCAATTTTCAATTTTTTAAAAACGTTTTTTACATTTTTTTTTTTTTTGAATTTAGAATTTTTTAATTTTTTAAAATTTCTTTTTACAATTTTTCTATTCTACTTTCTATTCTAGTGTTTTTAAAAAACTTACGCACCTAACGAGAGAAAGCATAAGTTGAAAATGGAGGGTGTTTTGTTTCATTATGCATTTAAAAATAATAATTCAGTAGTATGTATATACAAATGCAAGAAAGTACGGGATTTTCTTTTAACTTAAATCAAATTAACAAACGGAAATTATATGACATTTCCACAAAATGTCTACGCTTCAGGTGAGCCCTGCATATCGCACAAAAATAGGAGTTAAAAAAAAAAAAAAAGATAAAAATTGAGGTTTAAAAAAAACCTCCTACTCTTGCAGAAAAACCAAAGAAACATTTACGAAAAAAAAAAATCACACCGAGAAAAACATGCGGGAAAATTGTTGAAACGACCATGAAGTGAAAACATCGAGTTTTTATATGAAAAAAATGCCACTTGTGGTGCAATAAGAAAGAAAAATGAAAGGAACTGGTGGAATACTTTACCGGAAACTCCATTTTTTAATTTCCAATTATTTCCAAAAGACGAAAACCAAATTTGGAGTTTTTTTTAAACTTTAACTGACTTTAAGCTGACACTAGGGAGCGCCGTTAATTTAAAAAAAATTATTATTTTTTGTTTAAAGTTATAGTGTCAGTGGTTGACGCCATCTGGAGTTAAGGAAAAGAAATTATCTGTTGGTCTGTCGGGTTTAGTTTGCAGGTGTGTGAGACTAATCGGTTGTTTGGGGAAGGCCAATAGACACAAAAACTGCCCTTGGGATTGCACTAAGTAAGATTCTGTGTAGTGGGACGCCCAACAAAGACTGACAGGGTTTAAATATTGGATTCCATTCTATCTATTTACTGATGGTAGGTATTTCCTTTGTATAGAAAAGTTTTGATGAAAAACATGTGTCTGTATTAGTTGTAAGAATCTTATGGATAATTTTGCGCATGACCACAATAGTTGCTGGCAATCTTAACACTTTTTTTTAATCATTTTGCTTCTGACCTATAACAAATATCACATGTTTAAATCTTTCTAATGCTGGCAGATCAACAAATGATTAGAACTTGATTCATAAACCAAGATCTCAAAATTTGGTTGAGGTTTTCTTCTACACACAGAGAAATGTTATGGGTAAATCATTAAATTGAATGATATGTTCAGTGTAAATCAAAACTCAATTTAATCCTGATTCGCAGTAAATAAATTTGACATTTAAAAAATGAATATTGTGACATTTGGCACAAAGTTAGCAGCCAAAGAATTAAATGCTAGGTATTTCTCTTTAGCTCTTTAGCTTTACAGTAGCTCTATAGAAAGATGTCTTTCTTTTACTTTTTTTTTAGCATCAAGATAACCTAGATCCAAATATGATTTGAACTCACAGTCACTCCAATCCTGCACATTTCTGTGAATAGACAAACACAGTCAGAAGTCCATTGTATTAGCTTAACAACTAATAGACAACAGTAAAATTCTGACTCAATCTGTGTCATACTTTGCAAATTTCCATTTTGGATTTCATCATTTTGCAAATAAATTTCGGTGAAGTCCAATAGTATCATAATAACTTTTCCAGTAAAGTTGTGCATGCTCAAGTGAAAGGAAAAAACAAACAAGTTGAAGATATAGAAAAAAGAAGGAAAGAGAAGAAATGGTAAAAGAAAGGTTCAAAGAAATGATGATTTTTCTGTTGATGATTTAGATTAGAAATAATAAATGGCATCAATTTGTTTTGACTTTTACATGTATTCCTAGCTGTTGCACAGCAGGCATTCCAAGGGCAGCAGTCATAATCTAGAAAAAAGTGTTCAATAAGAGAATTGATTATTTGGTAAATTCATGAGTCATAAGTCATAAATTTGCAAAACTGCAAATCAACCATAAAACCAAACACATAAAAAATATGGTACCAAAGTCAGTCCCAAGTCAGTAGATTGGCTGCTTGTAGCTTAAATCCAATAAGCAAAGTGGCACAATGTGTTTCATGGTCTGCAACATTTTGGCACATCCAAATAAACTCAAGATACAAAGAGTCAATACTAATCAGCTCAAACTAAAGTAAAACCCATTGAATAATTAAGTCCCCATTTAAGCCAAGGTGGTAAATGAGATAAAACAACTCCACCTACTGCTGGCTTTGAAATTAAAGTCTTCACTTAGTTCTACTTTTTCTGAAAGTGAAGTTGAAGATACATTGCTTCACACAAATTGCATACATTGCTTCACACAAATTGCATTGCCAAATGTATTTATCACAGTGAAAGAGAACACCTTGTCAACCGCAGTTGCCAATAACATTTGTCAATGTATTGACCGGCATTTTCAACCGTTGAAACCCATAGATCAAAACTCAACACTGACTTTTGCCGGAAAGAGACTGTATTTATGACCAACTAAAATGACAATGCCTGGCAGTACACCCATACCTCTTTATACGGCATTTCGCTGTAACGGCGTTCAAAAATTACAGAAAATTACGGACAAATATCGTTATACGGAAATTTCGCTTTACAGCCAACTTGTCCGGAACCGATCTCGGTCATATAGCGAGGTATGGGTGTAAAGTTATTTGATTTACTAATGCTAGAGCTCCACTAAGCTAAAGTTCTGAAACATAGCGTCATACTAGCTAATGTTTTCATTTAGACGATTATTGGAACTCGCACGAGAAAAATTCATGCATTTTATGAAAAAGCTTAGAAAATTAATCATTTCCAGTTGCACGAACTCAACAATGCGAACGTTTAATCAAAATTTAGATCAATACTTGTGCATGTCTGTTGGTTCTAGATATTGGATCTTAGATTCTAGTAAACTGTATAATTCAAGTGCAAGAAAAATTCTCACCTAATACCATGTGACAATAAACAGTCAATCAAAATAATACATTCAACAACAGCTCACATTAAAAACTCATGAGATTGAAAATATTTGACCATATGCAGTTTTGTTTGAGTTTTATTACACTGTACTACAAAGTGCAAGCAAATAATTTTTTTCGTGCAAGTTTGGAAGCTCGTCTAAGTGAAAATGCACTTTTAGGTCTAAAATGCTCATTCTTATTCATCAATAGAGGATTGCTATCACCAAACCATCTTCATTTTGCATATAGCCATAGTAGCCACTGGCAACTACTCCTCTTTCTATGTCAAAATTAAAACTAAATCTATACCGTGCATTATTGATTATTGTAAAGACTGCATCAATATCCATTCTTGGATAAGTAAGATAAACCTCTGAACACATGACAGATACCTAAAGTTCTTTAAAAGGTCATAAAAGTAAATCAAGATGTAGATAAGATAGCATAAAAATTATCTAACATTTTACTCAACTTTAATGCACCATTAAAGCATCTATTGAAGAGATACCATTTCCCAATTTCATTTTGAAAAATTATTACTTAATTCCCAGCTTCAATAACCAATAATAAAAAAGCAGCTTTCATCACAATGACACAATGCCACACAAAATCCAAATTAAAACCATCAACGCATTAAATCCTGGCTGAGGCTGATATCACTTAATAAAATCTGTGTTTGGCTGAATGAGTAGCAGAGCAACACATTGCTGCCCCCAAAACCAGATGTGCAACTGTTGAAAACATAAAAAAAAAAGAAAGAAAGAAAGAAAGAAAGAAAGAAAAAAAAGAAAGAAACAAAAAAAAATAAACAAACAAAAAAAAAAAAAAAAAAAAAAAAAGGAAAAATGGCTGCAGCAAATTGACAAAACCATTCTGCTGTAACAGTTTCACTATTTTTAATAAAACTAACCAACAACTGCACTCTAAAAAATTAAAGAGTTATGAGATACTTTTTTTAGATATAAAAAACCAGTCCTCATTTAGCTACCTTTAAGGAATATAATGCTACCTTACCTATTGCCGAAAATGCATTATTTTTACTTAGTTGTATGTCATTGACATTTTAATAATAATCAAAGTTTTAAGTTCGTATAATTTTTTTGACTTGGGTACAAAAATGCAATTAAAGAGTTCCATTTCTCACGAAATTTAACAAAGTGCAAACTGCAAACAGGTAGAAATAATACATACTCGTAAAGCATAAAGTAAAACAACCTGACAAGATGGAATTTTGAAACTTTACATTTTAACAACTTCAGCTGAAAGGTAGATTAATCATTTCATACTGAAAATTACCTTTAAAGAAATAACTGACATCTACATTGTCCAATAAACGAGTACCGGTATATAGTTCACTTTTACACATAATTTATACCTTTATTTTTTAAAGTGTGGTTAGGAACTCATCACCCACTGTAAAAAACTCGATACAATTGGATGAATGCTGACAGAAATAAATAAATTGCAACATCAAATCTTACGTAAAAAGTACGTCATTTTGATGCCATATGCACATTATGTAGAGATCTTATTTGCCATTAAAATACTGTAGTTACCTGTGGTTGAATAAATAGTTTACGTACTGTAACTCAAGCAAAATAAAGTTACAGAATACATTTTAACTTCTTGATCTTTGATCTACAATGGCTCATAGAAAGACTATAATTATACAACTATTATACGGTACTCAATTTTACTTTTGTTCATTGTAAAATGCACATTATTACTTGAAACATTCCATTATTTCCTAAAAGCCAAACATGAGTGATATTAATATTAAATTTTGTGATGCACCAATGAATATTGAATTCTAATTTTCTAGTCAGTGCAAGACACAGACACCAGACCACTTGAAGAACAAACAAATTTGATTATATGACTGGTGCAAACCTTTTGCTCAAGGCACCACTCGAGATTGGATGAAATTTCAATCTGATTGCATTCATATTCAATGCAGACAACAAGGCATTAAGAATAAAAAAAAAGAAAGAAATTATCTTGGTCCAAAGAAGAAGAAAATGAATTTGAAAAAATGGTAATGAATTTGCATAATGTTGAATTTGATAAAATTTGCACACTGTTCATAATTACATTTTCTGCTCCTTCCACAGGTTTCACACTCATTGAATTTGATTTTCTCATGAAAGCAATTAAATAATGCTTGTCACTATTCCCCAATAAAACCTAATTAAGATTTCCGTGTTTTTCTTGCCTTTAAAAACCATCACCATCAAAAAGCTTTAAAATGTCATGAATTTATGGTTTAATTGGCTCATAAAACAGTGACAAAGCCATAAAAATTAAATTCCTCCATCATAAAATTGTTTTAGAATCAACAACAAAAAATATGGGATATTAAATTGCCAAGAAATAGATTCAAAAATTAGCTTCTGGAAAAAAGCTGTTGCTAACTGCTAAAATTGATGTCATAATCATTTTTAACAATGGCATCTAGTGATGAATTTTGTGACTACATATGAAAAAAATTTCAAATATTATATTGATTTTTCTACATTTCTGTCTCATCTTTGAAGATTAAATGAAATACTTAAACCTTAAGCCTATTTCCCATAGACAAGAATGTATCCTTGAAACAAGCTTAAAAACAGTAAAACCAGAGTCAGTTTATTTTCTTCAGTTGAATTACCAATTCATTTTCAAAGACAGAAACAACATAAAAACTAACTTTAGTACTGTGTTTTTCAAAGAAACTACTTTTAAAATTCATTACCCACTCATCGTTTGTTCGCGAAACAATAGCTGCCAACTTGTATCTTTGAAGAGAAAATCAATTTGCAAATTCCTCCACTTTCCACCATGATTGATATATAATTCTAATTAAGTTACATCAAGCAAAAGTTGTCTTGACAGCAACTGCTCAATTCCTTAACCTCAGTGACTTGATGCACTTGCAAGACACAATGAAATGTTGAAGAATAATCAAAAACAAAAACTAAAGTCATCCATTTTTTAAAACTAAAAAAATAAAAAGTTAAAAGAATATTGCTTTAGCCATTCAGTGCAAAAATCCATACTTTGACAGTGTTGTGGTGGAAAGGGCTTTAAACCAGTGCACATCCAATAAACTTTTCCAAATCCCAACAAAGCTCTACCTTGGCTTTACAGAAAATGACAATTTCAAGATGGTCTCTCAGTTTCCTATTACAATATTGTTGTTATTCATTGCCAAACCAAATATCTCCAATATAAAAAGAAATTCAAAATTTTATGTCATTTCAATCTCTTTTCTTGATATAAGTAGACAAGATAACTGCCAAAAGTAGACAGATCTATTATCACATGGTCATTATATTATAAGTAAAGTATGTATAGGATAGGATAAAACATAGTACTGTACATATAAGATTCGATACTATCCACAGTTTCAGGCGTCTACTGAGGGTATAGAAACGTATCCTCTGTGAATAAGAAAAGACTACTGTACATGGTCACAACAATGTGTGTTACTTTTATGTTTACAGTATATAATGTTTTGGTTTTAATATCTTTCTTTTGTATTCAACTGAAATGTTCGCGTTTTCTTTATCAGCTCACACGAAGCTAAATAATTGTCCGATTTGTGTGATTCTTGCTTTATTCGATAGATGGAGCAATGAAGATGGCTCTTAGCTATTAAATGTAAAACACTCTTTCTAAAATATTTAAAATACCTAATTAAAATAACCATGTGAAGTATGTTACAATTAATTGAATCTCACAATTAAACATCATCTTCATTCATGAAAAATTAATTGTCAAGATAAGCCAAAGCTATCTCTAGTGACGAAATAAACTAATTGTTGGTTACACAATACAACTTCTAAAAAGTTCTTTGCTTTACTCGTGATTGACAATTCTTGGCGAGCTTGAGTAATTAAAACGTTACAAGCCGCTTTCTTTCGACCGTAAACCCAAACTTGTGCTAATGACTCTGTGTAACGAGCTTTCTGTCGATAACTGAAACAGCTGGGGCATTCGAGTGTACAAATCTTCCCTTCATTAAACGATGAATGATTGATGCAAGACCTAATCCCTTCAAAAGCCTCGCTCATGATTCGCTCCCTTTTTAGCTTGGTAGAGAAATTCCTGTTTGCTCCGCCATTATTTTCATTGTTTCTCAAAACCCGGGTCTCAGGTGCAGAAAAATAGCATTTATACCTCTTAGTACACAAGATTACACCCGAAGATAAACTGGGTAGAAAAAGTATTGATTTCGACAAATAGCTTCCCTGCAACTCACTTTACGTCTATTTGCCGCTAGAAACACCGTCCAAAAACTAGAGCTTTGCAAATATGCGTAATTCTTTAATTTAATAATTATAAAATTGAAAAATATTGTGGAAAATATTGTAAAAATAGCGAGTTTTCGAGAGCTCACAAAAGTCTTATAATTACGGCGTTGTGCGTTTAGGTGCTTAAATCGGTCTATAATTATACTGTAACTGAGAGAGACCTGAGTTACAACGCTATCACAGCACGATTAGTTATAAACCTTACGATTTCGGCCAATCATTGGCTCTATAGATATTATTTTAACCAACATGGCACCCACACCAAATTTCTTAGTTCAATGAGAGTTCGAGCAAACTCCAATGTGCACACATTAGTCCAATTCTGACGTCTTTTTTTACGTCTTAACGTGGGACAGGTCAGCACGTCACAGATGTTATAAAAACTACTCCAACTGCCCAACTGTTAAGAAGTAAAAAAAATAGTTGAATTGACGTAAAAACGACGCATAAACAACATTATAATACATCTTTTGACATCTTTTTCATATAAAAACCTGGGACAACCCGACGTTGTTTTAACGTCAAGTTATCTGATTTTTACATAAAAAGAATATCAATTAGACCCATTTGTACACATTGGGATACATACAGTAGCACTTTTGTTTTTGTATGTTGTCAGCTGAAAACCATTCATTTTAAGGTACAAAGTTAATTCTGTTAAATTCGAGTCAAATTTGTACAAATTTACACCAAATCGATGGTCTAGTGTATAGTAGCGTAATAAACGTTCTACAAATTCACAACGTTATAATTACACTTTAAGGCTGCAAATTTGCAGTTATAAGACTTGTGCGCTCCCGAAGCTCGCTAATATCATAACATTTGTAATATCTAAGATTTCCTTTGTGTTGTTTTTCATAGCAGAGGATCAAATTAAAGCTCGCGTTTTTTCGATGTTTTGCTTTTCGTTTTCGATTTTCCAATACTCCTCGATTATTAAGGTCGTGCTGTCACATGCAGTTTCCAATTTCAAACTGCAAATTTGTTGAAAAATTTAATAACTGTGTCCTTGTGGAACTGCATTTGATTAAGCAAATGTCGAGTTTAGTTCGATGAAAGTAATTATTCTTTACAGGGAAAGTTTCTTCGAAATGATTCTACTCACTTGTCAATGCAAATGTTTGCTCTGACTGCGAGTGTTGCTAAGCAGCCATTGTAAACTAAAAATGCAAAACTTGAAGTTGACATTTTACAAATTGCAAAAAATAAAATAAAATAAATCGAAACAAACTGACTGAGTCAACGGTACGAATTTCAAATTAAAGATTTCAAAGTAAAATTAAATCTTAAATATGGGTAAAATCCTATGTAAACATGTCATTTTTATCATCAAACTGATAAAACACGACGTCAAAAACATGCAAATCTCGATTCAACCCAGTTCAAACTTGATTTAAGAGTGGAATAAAAATCGAATCCAACTACGTACTGTTATTACATAAAAAAAAAGCAGTAAGAATAGAACCCGGATTTTTATGCATTAAACATTTAGTTTTGTGTGCAAACATATGCACTTAAAAACTCACCAAAATAAGCAATACTCGTGCTCCCACCATTTTAACAAGAATTAAAATCTGTAACCTAATGGTACCCGTAGTCAAAAAGAACAGTAATTCTACAGTACGTATACTGTCATGTACTTGTAAACTACACATACCCTAAACCAACTAAAAACACTTACAAAATGTTTCTCTGTTTAGTCACATTTACCAAATTAGTGCGTTTGGAACTCGACAAACCCCAATGCATGTGTTTATTTTTACAACTGCATTTCTTGCAGTATAAAATTGGAAATAGTAGCACTTATCAGCCTTCCTTTTGCTGTAATCATCATTTTCATTACCTAAACTGCATTAAAGCCAATTACGGTTCCGTTAAGTTACTCGAGCGAGTTGGCAATATTAGAAGAACAGCTTCTCTCTTTCCTTAGCCCGCAATCTAATCTGGAAAACATTAACGCAGTGACATACGATTCTTGCAGTCGCTCGTGGCACTTTTCCAAACTCCCCCAACAACAAGAAGCAGGAAATGACATCATTCCTTTTTCATATTGCCAACCAATCCCTTCTCCTCTTCTGTCACCACGTCAAACGCTTGATTGGTGGAATTGACCGGTCCGGCCGACTAAAGCCGGAGGCATTTTGCCAGCCCCAATTTGATAGAAGCGGCAAGAGTTTGATAGACAAACGGCTTCGGTCGGCGAAAGAACCGTAACGCCGCACTCATTTCCATTGCCGCGTAGCGACGCAAATGGGATTTCAATTTATTTCTGCTGGATCCCCGAGTCTTCTGGGACCAACTTTCCATCCATGAAAAATCTTTACTTGGGATTTGCACTGCCGAGCGAGCGGAAAGAAAACACTCGCTCAAGAGTAGTTCGCGGCAAGTTAGCGAAGCGAGGTTAATGTGTTGCCAGTTTTTGTTGATGTTTTTCATATTTACTTGTAGAAATGAATGCCAAACGTTGTGCAAAACTCAACTAAAGTGTTTTCTTTTCCATTCATCAAACATATATTTTTTGTTATATGACTATACTTGTAATAGTTGCTGGCAACTTAAGCATCTCTCTCTCTCGCTCTGTAACAAACTTAACCTTGACCTAGGTACAATAAGTAAACACATAAGTCTTCATAAATCATAATACACTTGTCCATTCACACAAATTCAGAAACTAATGTAAAAATTTGTAAAACTGACTAAAGTATAATACCGGTACCGTAATAGACTTTGCAGAAAATTGACGTACGGTATAACATATATTACAAATTATAAATTATAAATTACATGTCAAACATAAGTTTAACTATAAATTTTGTAAGTTATAAATATAAAGTTGATTGTTGCTATGTTTTCGCAAAGTCTCTATTGAATTTCCCAAGTGCATATTTTATAAACTCTTATAGCCACTTTTAAAATTTATACTTCAACTTTTCACAGACTCTCTTTAAATCATGAAATTATAAAATAGATAAATTTTAGAAATGCATTTAAACTCTAACTTTCATAAAATGAGAAGTCAAAGCATAAGTTATTAATGAATAAGCAAAACTCTAACCATCAAATATAAATCCCTTCTCCTGGCAACTGAATGTTTAACCTTAGAACAAAATTTCAACACCAAATGGCAAAATCAACAACACCAAAATCTTTCTTCTCAAGTTATTTCACCATCCTCAAACCCAATAATCACATTAATGAGATTTTACTTCTCCCTTGGACCATTTTCTTTCCACAAACACATTCAACAACCTAGTTACCATGGTTACCAAATTTGCAAATCCCATATCCAGCCTTTCCAAATTTGCATAAGTAATGCCATGTTCACAAACCACACTTTAATACTCTCATTAATATTAAAACACACAACTGAAATGACAAATCTTAACCTTTATATGTTGACCACACTTTCCCAGCAAAGTCAAAGTGACCTACAAGACCTGAAACTTGCCATAATTTCTCTCTTTAATCACAGGTCACTACCTTCAGGTCAAATTCGACAGTTTGTTCTTGAGTTTACATCACTGAGAGTGCAATGTTGCAAACCAATTGCAAAGCAAAACCCACAGTCCCTTTGGCACTCTTTTAGTAAAAACTTTTTTCCATGTCTTTTTCACCCTTAATCACCGAACCGATGATGATTGTTGCAATTCTGCAAAGCCAATCATCGTTCTCAATAACGATGTTTCCAGAAGCCGCCCCCCAGTGGCAGAATTAGTAGAGAGGGTCTCCTGGTGTCTCTTTGGGCTTTCGATCAATAGTCAGCCAGTTTTGTGGCTCTTCTGGGGTTACAGTTCTAGAAGATGATGTCTCGTGGGAGACGTAGTCGGAAAGATGTAAGAAAATTCGACTTTTTTAAATTTTCAAATAAAAGCGGATTATTTTTTTAAAAAAATCTAAATCTTTTCAATTTTCATCTTCAGTAATAAATGTTGCTAACATTTGCAATAAAATAATCAATAATCGTGGTATTCTAATCTAAACCACACTAAATTGATCTAACAAAAATTTAGGAATCTACCAAACGTTTTCATAAATAAAAAGTACAAAATACCGGTACTTTAACAAATTAAACCTTTCCATTAACAGGTTGCAAAAGTTTAGGCGCATTACCAGAAATAGGTAAAATTATACAGATTTTCATTACCTCGAAGCTATAGCAGAAAGCCTAACCAAAAATGTTTCATAGGATTTTAAGGAGCAGTAAATTGCAAAGTTTATAACTTCATTATTATATTTTTTACACCATATTCAGATAGAATGTAGTTTATACTACTAGTATAATAATATGCATAAACTGAAAATAAAAAAATGATCTTAAATAGAAACAAACATTTCCTGTTCAAGTTGTGTGAGATGTATTTTTTTTAACTTTTGACTGGTAAGGGAAGGATTAACATATTACAAAAAGCAAGTTTAAAATAATTTGTTTCATACCACTGTTTTTGTAGTAGTTCAATATACTTAAGTGGTATCATTTCTACATTCATTTCAAAATGGGCAGATGAGATGAGATGTTAATTTAAACAACTTTTAAGACTAGATGCAATAGATTTATATCATAGGTTGTTTTCCCTGCATTGCTATTTTGAGAAAGATTTTATGTAAAGAGTGCATCAATTATATTTTCAGCCTGGAATTTAGATAAACAATTAATTTTTCACAAACATTTAAGTAAAATTAATAAAAACAATTTTCATTTTTTATTAATTTTCTAAAGTTGATGCCATTGTTGTTATCGCCGTTTTAAATCGATAAAAAAGATAAATGCATCATTTCATTTCAAACTCAAATCTTGCCATTAATTTAGCTCTGAATTTTTAAAAACTACAATTTTTTATCTTCTAGAACTTTTACCCCTACTGATAAACTTTGCAACTAACATAACTGGTGAAAAAAAGTACCACCAAGAGTGCTGCAGGGAAGTTTCGCCGCTGAAACCAGTCGTCGATGGCGCTTTAGAAACAAACCAAACACATCTGTTGCTGCAACTTACGTAGACTTCTTCCCATTGGCTGACATAGCGGACAAGGCGGCTAAGGCGCAAGAGACGAACGAGGCTAAGTAGCTTGGCAAGGCGGAGGATTCGTAACGCACGCCCGGCGTGCAGGATCTGGAAACTCTCGTTAAAATCCTGTAAAAACCAATCAAAAGATGAAAAATTTTCTGCAAGAAAACACAAATATCTCTTTATATATACAAAACAAAATTCATTTGCTCTATCAATTGCGTCATGCAGATGGAAATTTAAAAATTGAAAAGTCAAAAAATTCATTTCATTTTGTCATTGTGTATGATATAACAAAACAAATAAATTTAAAATAACTTTATAAAAGAAATAAAATTTGTGTTTCAAAATTGACTGAAAACCACAATGCTTTTGAAATTCATGCAAAAATATATTTTCATGTTGAAAAAAATTGAAATAAATCTTTTAAAACACAAATCTAGTTCATTCAAGAGCAAAACAGGATCCAAAATGGTGGAAAAAAGAGAAGAAAAGTATTTCTTGGTAAATTTGTAAGGAATCATTTCAAATGTAATTAACTTCTTAAAGAAGAAAAAAGCATTTACATAATGTTAATTAAATCCAAATTTCAAGTGTGAGATCCTTACAAATTAATTTCATGTGCAAAAATCTTGGTAGAAAAATAAATTAATGAGATAAGAAACTTGTTCCCCCATTACAAGAGAATTTTATAAGAAGAAAAAAAAATAAAAAAGTGAAAAAAGGAAAGAATTATTAAGCAGTACCTTTCTTATTTGGTGAAACTCACATGGATTTATAAGGAATTGGAATTTTTTTCCATCACAAATAAAATTCCAACATAATAATTTTAAAAAGAATTAAAACTGACAAAACTGGTTTTAATTATTTTTTTTATGTTTTTTGAAATTTTCATATTTTTTAAACATTTCTAAACTTTGTTGACTAGTTGACATACCTGCCTGCTTTTAATAGCCTTTGAAGCAACCACAAAGATGTAAGATGAAGTTGGAAAAGGAAAAGAAGATAGAATTAACCACACACACAGGGATATGACAATGACAACTAAGCTAAACTTAAATTATTTTTCTTACTGCTTATAAATTGTAAAATGTGAATTTTTTACTGGAGAAGTTTTTTGTGTGCTACTGACTGCTAATGGGTAAAAAATTTAATATTTTCAGCATAAAAAGCTATCATTGCTGTGTAATTTTCGTGATATTATATTATTTCCAGTCCCAGAAAAACCTTTAATATTGTTGAAATTTTGCAGATTTTGCAACTAGTTTTGTATTTTATTTTATTTGTTGAAATTTGATAAAATAATTTTTAAAAAATTATAAAATGTTAGTAATTTAATTTTTTTATCAGTTAGTTGAAAAAATATAAAATCAGACAAAATTTTATCAAAAATTCTATTTTTCTTACTTAAAAAATAAACTCACAAAATCTATTAATTTTTTGCATTTTCTGATTTGTATTTTGAATTCAATGTTATTTTTTGCTCTTGCAGTTGAAAAACAACTACCGGTACACTATCTAGCTCTTTATCTTATACCTGTACTTCCTTCCATAACACCAATCTTCAAAAAATTGCAATGGCAGGTGAGTGTTTCTCTCATGACAGAGAGTAAAGAAGTCAATTACTAACTCATCTTAGTGTTATGTTGGATTGCAGCAACAAAAAGTGTCAAGCATAAGCCACTTAATCCTGGTTTACAATGCTGCACCATCAACAAGTGAAGACTTAAGCTCCACCAATCCACAAGTTTGTAGCCACAATGCAGAAACAAACTCATCATTGTAAACATCTAAGTGATGGACAATCATAAACACAGCAATGTAGTAAACCCATAAATTTATTCACTTCAGCATTCTACTGAAACAAACATTGAAAAAAAAATCATTGTTTCGGATAAATTCAACAATTATTTTTTTCATAATTGTTGCAACAAAAACTTGGCTACCCAACTGGGACATTATTAATTAATTCCAGAAATCCACCATAAAAAGGCAAAAAAACTAAAACAATGCCCCTGTTAGCTTTAATTAAAGTAAACTTTCATTATTTAATGCAATTAAGAATTCACCCACAAAAGTAAAACATTAATTCTGTGTGTGTTTTCCACAACTTCATTTTCATTTTAGCCAAAAAAATAAATCAAATATAATTTAATTAACCAAAAACTCAGACCTTGGACTTCAACTAAGTAAGACCCAGTACTTACAATTTTTTATACTGAATATCTAATCCAACTGCTTAATACCTTGGATTCAATTTCAAATTGTATAAAAAGTAGAAATAAAATTGAGAAAAATCTAACTTCAGTTCTCCTTTCACTATTCTCAGCGACATCTCCATGGTTTGCGAAAAACCGAACTAAACAATAGATCTACTAATTCGACCGATCGACATCCAATGCCGCATTTCACAGCATAGAAATAAAGATGTAAAAATGTTCAAAACATCAATTTGCAGCTTTAGTCGCATTTAAAAAGCAAATGTTAAGTTAAAAAACTAAACGGCAAACACACTCGATAATCCCACAATACTACAACATTTATCACGAAAAATTAAATTAAATTATTACATATACAAAAATCAAAACTTTACAATTCAACCAATCAGTACACTCATTTTTTAAAACAACACTTGCTGTTTTGAATGCAACTTTTGGTATTATAAGTAAGTTATAATGTCTTAAAAGACACTTTTAGGTGTAAAGTGATTCTTATATTTCTATGTATGAAATGCGACTCGAAAGTTGTCGCGAATAAGTAGATCTACGGTAGATTTGAAGTAAGTGCATGAATCAAGTATAATAATGATAAAAATGTGTAAATGCGTGCTTTAAATGTAAAAGAAAGAAATAAAATGGCTCAAACAAGCCCAAAAAGTAAAGAAAAAAATGCTAATTAATGATAATGGTATGATAATACAATAGACCAAACTAAATAATATGTGTGAATACTTAATAGATAATATATATATGTGTAATATATATATATATATATATATATGGATGCTCTCTTGCTTTATACTTACACCACCAAGCTCATCATGTGCACTTGCTTCAATTTGTGCCTGCTGTTTTAATCTCTGTGGATTTTTAAACAAGAAATATCATCAATGAAATTTAACAGAAATTTCTAATATTATTTATATTATTATTTATTATTATTATTATTGTTATTATTATTGACCAAACTCATTCTTGCAGATTTAATAGGGGTTTTTATCCCTTTTTATGTTGAAAGAATAATTCATTCCAGGGACCATTCACAAATGGCCTTTTTTGGTATTAAAACAATTTAATTGTTTAATCCTAAGCTAAATGTGATATTATAATGATGATGGCAATGACATAATGATAGGGGTCAGCATAGTCACTGTCACATTGTTCAGTACTAGAATATCATAAAGCATCATAAAGACAATGCTTTTAATTTATTAAAAGTTTAAGGGGTTTGGGTAAAGTTCATAAAGTGAGATGGAAAAAAAAAGAGAAAAATAACTGATTCTACAATTTCTAGAAAGCAAAAAAAGGGTTTTTGGTATAGAGGAAACTGCAACATTTGTGAATGGTTATCCAGGAAAAGGGAGGGATTAAAGCTGGGTTCACAAAAAGGAATTGCAACACCTCTATTGTTATATAACTAAGTACAACACAAGAAGTCAAATAATTCATTCTTTTTGTTTAGTTAGCAAGTCGTGGATGTTTTGCAAGAATAGATACTGCAGTTCGTGTAGTTCCTGTAGTTACCACCAGACGGCCAAAGTAAATTTTTAGTGGTAACATCAAAAACAGTTGCACCAAAAATAGTTTAAATTTATCGTATTTATGCGTTTATAATACAATAGCGTGTATAATTCAACCCTCGACATTTTGTGGAAAACCTTGATGACTTGATAATTTCGTTTGGCCATCGGCCATGTTGACCAATATTGATTACCGGTACTAAAAATAAAATACGCATGAATATACCACACGTAGGCGTAAGTATTTTCTAAATACGTTATATCGAGCATCGACATGGAAGCTGTCATGGCAACCTTTAGTTACTTATAGCGTAGCCTATATCAATAAACTACAATTTCTAAAAATTTAACCTCGTGGTAATGCGACCCCCTAAACTTTTTACACATTTTCGTACAAAATTTCTCGCATTATACTTGTATAATATTATAACTGACTTTAACAATATTTTTAACAGTGGTTAAACTCCAGTTAACTTTAACTTTCGTTGTGCAACTGGCCCTTATAAATTTCAATAGTCAAAGTATATCATTACGAATCTGCCTCTAAGCATTTCAATTGGTCCACTCCGATCACATACGATACGATAATAATATCATTGGTTCTGTAACAGCCAGCAAAGCAGTTACATGAATTTTGGTAATTTTGAAGTTTTTGTAGTCCAAAGTTAATAATCAAGTTTTTCCATTTGCAAAAAAGTACAGGATTTGTTCTGTACTTACCACATTCAAAATGGCACCAGATGGAATTTCCTGTTATGACAACTCCACCTGAACTAGATCAAAATGTTCTTTCTTCCAGCAATTACAGACAAAAGCCAGACACTGCAACACTAATTCAGACTTGAGCTAAAGCCAATTTACAGTTGGTCTTTGAAAAGCCCACAGAGCAACAATAATTGGCTTGAAGATACTGAAAAAAATCAATTGTAACTACTTCTCGTCACGACCACAAAAAAGTCAAATTCATCCACCATAGAAAAAAAACCAAAACTTAACACAACATACCGGTATCTAATTATTGACATTCAAAAATCCAAAAAAAAACACCTTATGATAACTACTTTTGAACTACCACAAACTGAATTACATAATACTCCTGCAAAATGCATCCACAACTGTAAAATTTACACCTTTCCACTACTAAATTACAACCTAAGCACAAATTATGACTGACTAATGACTGTACAACACTACAGCAAGATACAACTCACCTTGAGTGTAAAATTTAATTCGAAATGTAAATGAAAATGACAAATGATAGTAATTTACCTGGTTGAAAATAAGAAAGATGTAATCAAGAGGAATGGAACTGATGAGATCCAGGAAAAACCATGTTTTCAGATAATGTTTGGCTATTATTTTGGGGTCCAGGATTACTTGTTCAGAGTTATCTTGTTGCATGATACCTGTGGAAGAAGATTAAAGTATAAATAAGACATAAATCTTTTCAAGAAGTGCACTTCTACAGTATTCCCAACTCTCACAACTCATTTCACATACAGCAACTTCTGGTTTTAGCTCAACCTTTACCACTTTGTATCCTCTAACTTGACATTTTCTTGGCAATGCTCCATTAGTTTAATGCCTGTAATTGTATTGTAATTTACTAATGCATTTAAGCTTAGTTATTCTCTCTACTCTTTCATGTGTGAAGTTTCACTCTGAGCAGCACATGTTGGCAATATCAAAGAATAACTATTTTTTACCACTAGATGTTGCTGAGTACACTAACAAGACAAATAAAGGCCCATAGTTTAAGTCTTGGTACTAAAAGCCTATTGATTAATTTCTGAAATGAAACTATTTTTCCAGTGCACTGAGCAGTGCTAAAGTGTGAAATTGCACAATTACATTAGCCAATGTGCAAATAACCTCATGGTTAAACTACATCTACTACAAACTGCTGATAAAACAATAGGAGACACAATATGTAAAGAGCAGAAATACCTAATTCTTAATAGAAAAGGTCAGCCATTGACTGAGTAATGTGAGTATACACACTACAAAAGACTGATTGATCCAGCAACTTTTAAGTGACAATTGCATTGTTTTTGCATGTAGATGTTCACACAGCAATAGACAAGAATGATAAGTTACACTAGGTGCGTTCAATCTCGAGGACAATAAGTCACTTTTTGTCTTTGTCTTCTTTGACTTTTCAGACCAGAAAGTGACGTTTTTAGAAAAAGTGACTTTTCAGAAAAGACATATAAGACGTTTTTTAATAAGTGACATTTATTGTTCAAGTTGCCTTAATACTAAAATAGGTCATAGGTGAAAGAAATTATTAATGATGTTCAAACAAAAGTCACTTATTTATTCCTAGAAAGTATCTTTTTTGAAAAAGAAGTTAAAGTGACATTTTGAGATTGAATGCACCTATTCCCTTTTTTTTTCTTAGATGTCACAGGTTCATTTTGCAACACTCCATTAGTATATTTCCATTTTAAGTGTGTGACAACTGCTGACAACTTTATAATTAAACACAACCAGAAAACTTTGAGGACAACCACTAATGTGTTAAGTTTATTCCCACTTAGGGACTTTGTGGCAACCCTTAAACAACAACACAACTCATAATACTGTACAATTAACATTGACTATCAAAGTTAGAGCTTACACATATCACTTTTCCCGTTATAATTATTGCTCATATTCATTCCTCTGTATCATCACAATACAAACCTTAATGACAGTAATAATAGCAAAAAAAAAGTCTTTAAACATTCCATTGTATTCCTGACAACCACAACACAACTGACAACTCATATTTCACTACTTCCCATTACTCTGACATTATCTCCTGCATTTCCGCTTCCAAGTCGATACTCCGAAAAAAATCTTTCGTTGTCGCGTGCAACTTCAACTACATTTCATAACAAACATGGCTATTTTTAATCACAACAAATGCATGAAAAAAGAAATTTCGCCCCTCTTTTCAATGTCTTCTCATTAATTCCCATCAACTTCGTGATAAATTAACCTTTCATAGCCCGGAAATCGATGCATACTGGCTCATCACCATTAGAAAATATCAAAGGATGGCAATTCATGCCCCAAATCTCCATTATGTACACTTGCCAAATTTGAAGGCAAAAAAAAACATTATTGATTATTGGATTGCAGTTACTGCGCTAGCGAAAGCGTTAAATATGCAATTCTCAATATCACTTCGCCGTTTGTTCGATCTCTACTCATTTTTATGTTTGGTGTCGTAACAAAAGCAGGAATTTGAATAAAATAGTATAGCCACTTAGTTTTTACATTTTCCAGTTCGTTTTTACAAAAATTACGTTTACAAGTAGACTAGAAAAGAAATTTTACTCTTCAAATCAGAGGGTGGATTCACTAATAAACTAAGTTAACAACATGGTAAAACTAGTAACTTAATCAAAATGGGCTGTTATTTGCAATAATTACTGTATCAAGAGTTAAAAACAATCGAAATTCGCAAAAAATTTTGCTTGTTACATAACAACAGATTTTGGTTGCAAGGTAACAAGATTACAAAGCATTAAACCAAAACGGCAACACAATCTACAATATTGTAAAATCTAAGCAATTTCATTGGTCGACAGAAAAATGTTACCAATGACTGCTAATGACTACAAAAATATCTATAAAATTAGCGATCATTGCAAATCTTTAGTAAATTACGATTTTATTGCTAAATTGCAACATTACTAGCTTTACAATATTATTACTAATAATGTTTTCGTTAATAATACCCTTAGA